>JAOXYI010396415.1:0-16198 GCA_028566495.1 Lithophaga antillarum
ATAGTTTAACATTGGACCACTTTTGGAAAATTTTTCATTTTTGGGTAATGGATCAGCTTATAAGCAGGTGAGCGATACAGGTTCAGGTGAGCCTCTAGTTCTTTTTTTTTTGTTTGCAGAGAGCAAAGAATGTCCTATATGTTTACTTTAGTGGATATGGATTGTCCATTCTGGCACTGATTATTGCCTTGGTTATATTCACTTGTTTCAGGTAAGTTGTGAACTACAGCACCAATCTGTCAATGTTACCACTTTTATGACTGCAATGAAGATAGACAGTTTTTTTTTCTGAAAGGAAACCCGCAGATACGACAGTAATCTTTGATAAACTATTTTTTTTTTTTAACAGTCGCTATATGGCTGTCTTTGACATTTTTTAATCTTCCATTAATTTTATAGAAAACTAGAGCAGTACAGAATGGCTGCCATTTGTTTGACTTCTACTATCGACCTTTCAGTGTCATAAAATGTCCAAGATTGCATTTTACCCTTGTCAAGATGTCTTACGGATACAAGGTTCAACAGCAGCAAGCGTAAAATTAATATTGAATCTATTAGATTACAATTGTTTTGTAGATATGTAACACTTTAGATCTATTAGTTTAATAAAGCGTTCAATGAAAATTTTATATTTACAAGCTTTATCATTTATGAACATTATAATATTATCTTCGAACTTCAAACTTACAAAACTGTGAAATATAAGACACAAAATGAATGAATAATTCAAGAAAAAACATAATTTTGTTTGAGACTCGTTAAAAAACAGAAAACAATTTTGTCTTAAAGTTATGTTATTATGAGTATATTAGCATCGCTTTACTGTCGTACATGTATTCGAAAAGAGAAAAACAACTTCTACCAAAATGTAATGTATCACGAGTAGAAAAGCTTTAGAATATTAAATAAATTCCTCAATTCCCTGCTGCTACAAATTGTATAACTAAACATGTAAAATGTATTGTCGATATGCGTGTAAACGTTTCATACCTACCTCATTTTATTGTAAGCAAATATTAAATCGTACATCGAACAGTGTTTTTTAAGTTCATATTTCATTATACTAGGCTACCACGAAGTTTACTATCATTATTGGTTTCTCAATCTAAAAACAATATATTTTGTTGTCCCAGAAGTGGAAAACTTTTTTGACATTTATGATAGTTTTATCGTAAATCCTATCATACTTCTCATTATTTAAGTTATAAGCTTAGGCTGTCAGTATTCTTGATCGCAGCACTTAAAACCAATCTTTACACAGAATATCATACCATAATGTAATAACTGGTAATAAAATAACAATGTTTCGATATGACTCACTTGATTGTAAAGAAAAAACCTGAGAAAAGTAGATAAGGTAAATGGAACATATTGTGTCTATTACACTGTACACAATAAATCACATGACTTAACCTCAAAATACGTCCATTAAGTCACAATAAGGTGCAATTTGATAGCAGTGTAACTTATATTTCTATATTAATAACGCAATATTTGGCCGTAAGTATAAAATAAGATATAGCTGTATTTCCAGTGAAGCAAAGGACGGCTGCACTTAAGACTAAAGATAATATATGTTATGAATTTGAAAACTTTGGATAGAAACTCTGAAATATGATATCTAAAGTCTGAGAATGTACTTGCAATTGCCTACATCCATCGCGATAACTGGAACAAATTTTTTGGTCGACCTGCATCGTTTCTTACTTTTGTATCTCGACGTAGATGGTCTGAGTAGTCATGAAGCAGGTTTAACCATTCCACTGTTTAATGTTTGTACCAAGTCAGGATTTCTTTCGTGTTGGTCTTAATTCCTTTGTGGTGGTGCAATTATGATGTATTCAATATGTACCTTTTCTTTTATTTACTTTCTGATAATTATACATTTCAACAGATTGGGAATACAGAAGGATGGCAGTTGTAATTTCCTTTCAAACGTTTAAAATTTATAACTTGGAAATTGGTAACTTTTAGAGTTTGCTTATTTGTCACCCAAAAAACTTTCAAGTTTTTAAATTTGATTTGGTTCAGAGGACGGTACAAGAATTCCTTGGTATTGACACAAGATTATTATTAGCTGTTGTGTGCTTTATATTATATATGGGGTTTGTACCCAACATGTCCAGCAAGGTTCTTTATCGCAGCTACGATTAACCATAAATTAGAAAAAAAGCACTTTCACCTGAGGGAATTTTATTCAGATATATAAAGATGTGTGAAGTACAGTCTCCGTCTTTCGCTTTGCATAAATATACATAAATACATTATTCCATTGATATTCTCTATAAATTAACATTAGATATTAAAGTTGAAGGGTAAAACTAAAAGTATTATCCGCACGACACAAGACAACGCCGATAAACAAATAATAATGCACAACATAACCAAACAAACAAAAGCTCTGACAATACAAACTCAAATGAAAAGAGGGAGTGAGACCAGGTGCATCTCCTGCTCCACGCATGACACCTGTCGTGATGTCGCGCGATCGTTATTTACTAAATCAGTATAAAAGCACTTTTTGATGAGAAACAATGCTTTAATTGAAAATCTAGAAGGACATGCTATTTCCTGTGTAGAGATTGGTCCTATAGCTGAATTACATGTTATGAACGATATTTATCGTCTTACCTGAAACTTTTTAACTAATAAATATTCTATTAATTTTATCACATGCAGATATAAGATATTTTTGTAAAGTTTTATTATCACTACACGTCTAAAAAATATGGGAAAAAATTGGAATTTGGTTACAGTGACCTCTTTATTTTGCTTTTGATTCATACGTATGAATATATATAAGGATACAAAAGCCTGTTCTCTACAATGTATTTGCCGTTTGTATTACAAACAGATGGAAAATTAGTTATTTATATATAAAAAGTCGCTTTGTTTTTAGCTTCTGAAATGGAGTCATTAATGTGGAAAGACAATCTTAAATTTCAATGGCCAATATTACAATTAAAAGTCAACAGTGAGAAACCTCCCTAAAGAAAGCTCTGTTTGAGTGCCTGACAAAACGAAAATGTGACTTCTAGAATATAAAGGACATTCTGGAAAATTAGTGTTATCAAAAGAAAGAAATTATGTAGTGTACACCGAGACCTAATTTAGCTTAAGTATTGATATATGGCATTACAACTACATGTATTCAGCATATAAATATGAAACAATCTCACCTACTGGAAACAATATATTAATGCTATTCTTAGTTACTTAATTAAAATACACTTCTCTTGTGAAATGTGCTATTTCAGTATTTGTGAGATGCGGTAGAAATATTCTTAAAATAAGATAAAATTGCATATCAAGTCATGATGATGATGGTGCATATAATAAGGACAAAACTACAGTTCAGAATTGAAAAGACAGCTCAAATATAAACATAGGAGTAGAAAACAATAAAACAAAATTCATAATAAAGTCCCTTTTAACAAACTACGTATGCTAGTCATTGATAAGTACATTCTTATAAATATCATTCAGTTAACTATACGAGTACTTTTTATCAGTAGTAAAAATGTAGGTATATTCTTTAACAGTTTTAATATTATTTTAAACAGAATAACAAACCTAATTTATAGAAACGTATTTACACCACCTAAAAATATTTTACTGTGTTATAACACAAACGCAACTTTGCGTCATTTTGCAATACTTTTGTGTTATAACACAAAATTCTTGCGTTTTTTTCCCAGAAAAAAAATGCGTTATAATGCAACAATGTTACGTAATAGGGCAACGTAAACACTCAACATATATTTGTGCTTTATGTATTGGCTTCATATTTTAGTGTAATGAAGATGACAGGAGAGCAGGAATGATTTCTTGGGGTGGAAATTATCTTGAAAATAAACTGAATATTATTGTTTGCTTTGAATAATATTATCTATTTGATGACCTTCGTCCACACAAGCCTGGCTATGGTAGCTGCGCAGTACCCGTGCCTAGTTTTAGATCACCTGACCCGAAGGGTGATGTGAGCTCTTGCAATCCCTTAGCGTCCATCGTAGTCATCGTTGTCCGTCCGTCGTTGTTCAATCTTTCCCTCACAAACCACAGGTCCAGTTGGTAGCACACTTTGCAGGGATGGCCCCAGCGAGGTCCCCTTTAAAATTGTACATGTACCCGATACTCCGTCTTTAATCCAAGATGGCTGCGATGGCCTCTGGTTGGTCGAAAATGGGGAAGTTTCAAAAAAGTTCTTCAGAACGACTGAGCCATATGGAACCAAACGTGGTAATATAGTCCTTACATAGTCCTCTTTCAAAATTATATCCAACAAAGTTGTCTGTAATCCTAGAAGGCTGCCATGACTGTTTATGTAATTAGCCGTAATTTGGCAGTAAATTTATTAAAAAAACTTCTTCAGAACCACATATCCAAATGGATGCAAACTTGATACATATAGTCCTTGGACGGTCATCTTTTAAATTTGTATCCGACATGTCGGTCCATTATCCAAGATGGCCGCCACAGTGGGACATAGTTTAACAGTGGACCCTATGGGAATATATATATAAAAATCTTCCCCTCTGAAACTATAAAGCTACTTTAAGTGGTCCACATTCCAAATTGTGTCCGTTGACCTCCAACTTCAATCCAAGATGGCTTCGATCGTGGGATATAGTTTAACTTTGGACCCTATGGGAAAATATACAAAAATCTTCTCCTCCCAAACAAAAAAGCCAATTTAAACCAAATGCGACAGGAATGGTTCTTGTGTGGTTCTTGGGTGATCCACATTCTAAATTGTGTCCGTTAACCCCCATCTCCATCCAAGATAGCCGTCACTATGTTTAACATAGGACCCTATGGGGAAAAATATATAAAAATATCTCAGTGATAATCTGTCAGATGACCCCAACCTCCATCCAAGATGGCAACTATTGTAAGATATAATTTAGCATAGCAAGCTATGGGGGAAATGAGTAACATTCATCTCTTCTGAAACGAATGACCCAGTTTAAACCAAACATGGCAGGGATAGTGCTTTGGTGGTCCACAATCTAAATTGTGTCTGTTGAAGACGACCTCAGTCCAAGATGGCCGCCACTGTGGGACAGTTTAACATGGGACCCTATGGGAAAATATATAAAAATCTTTTCCTCTGAAACTGTCAAGTTTATACCGAACATGACAGAAATGGTCCTTGGATGGTGCAGTATCAGAAATGTGTCCGTTGATCCTGACGTCCATCCACAATGGCCGCTACTGTAGGATATAATTTAACATAGGTTCCTATGGGTAATATGCGTACAAATTTCCTCGGAAACCACGGAGGCAATTCAACCTATAGTTTAACATTGAATCCTTTGGGAAATTAAAATATCTTTTTTCTTGAAAACAGCCTAGGCAATTAAATGGAAACTTCACGATTTTTCATTGGACGATCTTTTATCAAGTTTATGCTTTTAATGTCGACTAGAATTATAAGATGTCCCACCACCAAGGAACATAGTTTAATATTGGAGTCTATGGGAAACGCACTGAAAGATCATCTTGGAATAAAATGTGACCATCAAACCAAAACTGTTAATGAATAATTGTTGGGTGCATGGTCTTCTGTTTATAACCAGGTAAACGATATAGACTCAGTTGAGCACCTTGTTTTAAAATAGTTTAAAACGATGTCCGTATCATTGGACTGATCTCAACTATATTCCTAGAAAATATTCTTTTTATTTGGTTTTGAAAATTCCACACCGAAGTGATAAGCAATAAGTGACACAAATGGGAGGATAAAATGTGGAGGGCAGAGGACTGAAATTAACAATGTAACGTTTTAATAGACACAAACAAATCTTTCATTATGCAACAAATAAACTGATTTTCTGTTGTTGATAGGCAGGATAGGCAGAGCAAAATTTACTTATTACATTATCGAGCTGATGCTTCCTAGACAAGCAAGGTTATGCCTGGTGTGCAAGAATGTTAGCAATATTTTTTATTAATGCTTTTAGAAAATGTAAGACCCACATATGTAGATTTGCCGTTAACAAGTTTCATTTTCATTGAGTGTCCTTCGCGTTTATTTTTATAGGCTGGTTCACTTAATGACATAGTAAAATTTCATTATGCCAGAAAAAAATCTTTCCATTCATTTTCTTATCGGCAGTATGATAGATTCAGCTCTTTATCATTGTAGTGGAAAGCTATTGAGTTCGAACACAAAACTTCATAATATCATTCAAATAAATGGTTTATAAAATGTTAGAACAATTTGTATTTCCTTGTATCATTTGGGACAGAATAATTTAAGGTTCTTGTATATTTGTATATTATTTCTGTATTGAATGAATTTGCATTTTGGATAATTTAAAATCATTCGTACTGTTACAATGGCCCTGAAAGTTCTAAAAAATTCGCAAACATCTCGATATATAAGAACATTTAGCAATTCTGACACAAGCTGCTTGTCTGATGAGGGGATCCGTTTAAGATGAAAACAATGAAGTTTACTTATTATATTTAATTTTCCCACATTATCCTTAGGTGGAATCGTCCATGTATATGTTCCAACTAAGTTAAATATATGGAAATTGTTCAATCCACATCTAATAAGTGGATCCGATAGAGTATTAAAAATTATGACAGTAAGCATCGTAGTTAGTATAAATCTTGTGGTATGCAGTAAGGCATCAATTAGATGTTATTACTTGCATTAAAAACTAAAATATATGAAGTTAATTGTTACAATAATTGTCCGAATGGAATCATTACTAAGCCTTTTTTCGCCATTACATTTAAATAAGGAAATTGAAAAAATGTCAGTTTCAAAATATATAATTACGTAATAGTATGGGGTTATAACGCTAGGTTTGCGTAATAACTTGTCGCATATTTACTTCCTGTTTGACGACTGCATGTACTTTCTCTTTATATAAAGCAACGGGAATAAATTTTCGTAACATTTTTCTCAGCAACTTCAAGTTACAACTGCTTGATATTTAATAGTCAACTTTGTATAGTTATGCCTTACTGTGTAAAGCGATTTCAGACTTGTCGCATATTCACTTCCTGTTTGACGGCTTTAAGTACTTTCTCTTTATATATACATTTTTGTAGCAAGCCTAATAAATTATCGTAATGTTTTTCTCGGCAACAATGTCACAGCAGTTTGGTATTTTATAGAAGGCACTGTCTAGGTATGCCATATTGTGTAAAGCTATTTCAGACTTGTTGCATATCCACTTCCTGTTAGACAAATATATGTCCTTTCATTTTATATATAGAGAGCACTAGCAGAGAATTTTCGTAACATTTTTCTCAGTAATTGCAACTCACAGCTTTTTCATATCTGGTGGTAAACTTTTTCTAGGAATGCATTACCATGTAAAACAATTTCAAACAAGGCGCTTATCCACTTCCTGTTTAATGAATACATGTACTTCTCTTGATATATAAAGCAAGGATAGTGGATTTTTGTAACATTTTTCTCAGCAATTACATTTACCATCTTCTTGGTATTTAGCAGCAAGCTTTGTCTAGGCATCCTATACAGTGTGAAGTGGTTTCAGACTTGATTTAGATCCATAAGCTGTCTGCTTCCAGTTTACACTCATTCGGAGGGAGCGGTGGTATGCATTTGTGAGTAGTGGCTCTCACAATTACCACTTGTTTATATGATAATGCATTTCCGCACTAATTAGAACTGGCTCTTAGTATATTGAAGAACATTTTAAAGGAAATATTATAGACTATGTGAATTTTCTCTATTGATTTCCAGAGCATTACTTGACTTATCTTTACGAAAACGGAATGATTGACACTTATATGTATTTTATGCATTGATTTAAAGTGCGGTATTTCCTGTTTCTCACTATATATACTCACATTACATAGGAAAGAAATTTACGTCTTGAAAATCGACATCTATATGTTGAAATTAGTGTAAAGATATGCAGATTATTCGATAACATCAATAGTTTTTCTGTCATCTATCATTACATTCGTTATGTTTATGTGGAATATATATAATCATGATAATACCAGTGCTAATCACCTTGTTTTTTATAGTCGTGAAATGCCTGGAATAATGAATTTTTATTGCGTTTTTATCCATTTACACTGATGCTGAATAATAAAGGACTGACCTTACCAGATAAAATTCTTCGTCGTTTTGCGTCTGTCACAACGCAGAAAAGGTTCTAACAGACAGATATCAATCGAGATTCTAATCATGCACATCGATGACTGACACCTTCATCAGTTATTATGAGACATTTTGTCAGTCATTTACAGTTAACGACAAACAATATAAACGGCTGTCACATGTAAGGATAGTCCTTTTATCATCTAGCAGTGTTGTATGAAAGGATTAGTTATACATGTGTATCATTAAATATCTTGCAGTTACACTTTTTAAAACGTTTTTGTAATTATCAGCGCAATGTAATTGCTAGTACCATTCTTTTTCTTTTACAAGAATCCGCAACAAAAAAGTTTGATTCAACAGTGCAACAACATCTGCATTAAGACAGCCGTAGTTGATATTACGAGCAAGTATATATACACAATCTCCAGATGTGAAAAGTTTGAAGCATCAGATCTTATCATTGACATTCAATATATATACAGCAAGAATACAAACCAGATCTACGTCAAACAAAGTTAAATCAATGCTTATAGATCGCTTATGAATAAATTCTACTTTTCTATGCAGATACCTCAAAAATATCTGACTTGGCTTTCGTTTCCTGTTAAATATGCACAAAAAACTGAAGAACTGATAAATGTTACTACGTAGATGCATGGACAAATAATAAAAATGTGCCACTGTCACCTCTATACATGTAACTAGGCCTGTTTTCGTTTATTTTAAAACCGTCAAATACAACGCAATTGGGACGTGATGTCTGGTATTAAGAAACCACTCTGATGGTAATGTGTACAACTGTGATAATCTAGATATGTTAAATATGATTATGACAGTATATACCGTATTTTTGCATGTCTATACAAGTTTTAAAATACGGAGTTGCTCATATAATATGTTCCAGTATTGCTATTTATTTATTTTAAAATTAATCCTGTTTTTCTCTTTGTTGTGAACGTCCTCTGTGAAACGCACCGTATGCTAATCAGTTGCAAACATTTCTCTGGAACTTCAGAAAAAAGTCGTCCTGAATATAGCTGAAATATTGCTCGCTGGACGTTAAACAACAATCAATCAATCAATCAGAAAAAAGACTGAGCTAACAATTAAATAATTTCTTGGAAATAATAATCATGATCTATTAAAAATTTTGACATAGTTGAATGATGTTATGATTAACCAGAGATCTGGGCAGTGCATAAAAAAAAGATTATAACTGTATTAGTTGATATTCCTGTTTCGGTTGTATAATAGACTCCAGGGAGTAAAGTAGATCAAATTAACATGTCATTGAGAAAAGACGGGTAATCTGCCAGTCTTAGCATGGAGTAAAAACTTCCCTCAATAAAGATCTTCTTATCCGTTTCATATGGGAATATATCAATATTTTTTCGTCTATTTATCTAAAATTGGTGCTGTAATACCCCCCATCGAGACGGTTAGGCGATAAATGTCAATGAGTTTTGACAGGGCGAGCTCAAATAGATAATAAAAGTATTAAGACTGATAGAAAAAAATATATATCAAACAAAGTCAAAGCAGTGTTTATAGATGGCTTGATAGTAAGCCCCAGTTTCCTATGCAGATACTTCATAAAATGTTTGACTTTCGTTTCCTGTTAAATATGTATAAAAAATTGAGTAACCGACAAA
The DNA here is from genome assembly GCA_028566495.1 of Lithophaga antillarum. Lineage (NCBI taxonomy): Eukaryota > Metazoa > Mollusca > Bivalvia > Mytilida > Mytilidae > Lithophaga > Lithophaga antillarum. Next base: position 9,751 of record JAOXYI010396415.1, read on the forward strand.
TGTTACTATGCAGATAAATGACAAATAATAAGAAATTTGTCATTCTCACCCCTTATAACTGGACTTATTTTTATTTATTTTAAAAACAGAAAAATATAACCATATGGACGTAAAGTCTGGTATTAAAACCATTCTGATATTAAAACTGCACAAGTGTGATAATTTAGATAATTAAACACGCTTACATATTTAGCATGTCCATATATATGCTTTAGAGTACGGATTTACTCTCCTATGATATTTGTCCCATTGTTGCTGTATATTTACTTAAAATTAATTCTATCTTTCTCTTTATTGTGCAGGTCTTTTGTGAAACGGACTGTATGCAAATCGGTTAAACACATTTCTCTGAAACCTCAGGGAAAAAAAGATTGAACTAATGATCAGATAATTCCTTGGAAATAAAAATCGTGATTTAATAAAAACTTTGACATGGTTTAATGATATTATGATTAACCAGATATAAAATCCTTATGGCATGGGCAGTTCATGACAGAAGATAATAACTATATTAGTTAATATTCATTTTTCCGTTGTATAATAGACTCTGGGAACAAATTAGATCAAATTAACATGACGCTGAAAAAAGGAGGTAATTTTCTAACCTTAGCATGCAGTAAAAATCCTCTTAATAAAGATCTTCTTATTAGTCTTGTTTGAGAATATATTTATATTGCTTTGTCTATTTGTCTTATACTGATGCTATAATAACTCCCTCACGAGAAGGTTAGGTGAGATTTGACAGGTGAGCTCAAATAGGCAACAAAAGTATTAAAACTGATAGAGAAAATAAGCTTTTGTTAATAGTCTTCAGCTTAATGGAATCATATAAGGGTATTTGATCAATTTGAATCAACAAGATCCTTTTTCTTAATGCTCTGTCTCAGCAGAAATGTTCGGACATGATATCTTAATAGCATGTAGTATTAGGAAACTATATTTAGATTCAACGCCTCGCACCCACATCCTCTGTACATGTAAAACGGCATTTTCTGGAAATTTTCTAATTATGTAAGAATATAAAACATGTGGCAAACACTGCGTTTATAGTTTTATGAAACTTACATATGGGGTACATTTATTTACAAAAAACTGACCAAGACACGAGATACTCCAAAACTGCATTGTATATATATCTTTTTAGTGTGAAGCAGCAGAAGAGAAACGTTGTCAGTATTCGCTATATTCATTAAAAAGATTTGCTGATTTCAAAATTAATACTTAGATTTCTATTTCAGACAATTAAAATGCACAAGAGTAACTATACACAAGCATTTATTTCTGTCCTACATATTAACAGCTGTACTGTGGATATCTTATTATGCCACGAGTTCCTTCGATCCCACCGTCTATCAGAATAATCCAGTAAGTATTGTTTGGTTATTAGGCAAGTAGCAAGCATACAACCAGTGAGATTTGAACACTAAAAGTAGCGTGGAATACAAAATGATGTGAAAATAAGTCTTAATTTCTCTTGTTTCATTATGAACAATTTGTTTTTCCTAATGTATACAAATAGTCATGTACAATATAAACGTTCAACATCTAGTTAGTAGATATTGTACAATTACTACCAGCAAGATTGTTTTTTTAAGACTTCATCATGCTACCAAACGAATACGGAAGTATCATAATTTACTTCATTGTTACAAAAGCCATTAACTATTTCTTTTTTTTATAATTTTGTAATCCGTTGGAATAAGAATTTTCACTGCTTGACAACAAATATGGAATATTAGTTAACCAGTGTTAGGAATCTAAATGCTAAATATATTTAATCCGTGCCATATGTCCTGACTAAATTTATCTTAAATCTTAAATCTTATTAAACGTTTCCTCAATAATTTGATACTCGGATATTATGGAATCATCATTATGTTCAAACAACTCATTATGACAACTATTAAACTTTCAAGGTAACATATCTCAGATCTTTTATACTGTATAACCTTTTTCGAGTAGTAAAGAAAAGAGGAAACATCTGCCTAAACAATTCCAATAGCATAAAAAGTTTAGAATCATAAAAAGCTAAAGTCACAGCATTGAAGAACACAGTAAAAATCGTGTTGTTGCTGAGGCCGTATCAATACTTAATAAATATGTTGCGACTCCTGCTGGCACAACCTCGAACAATTTATTTTCTGTGTCCAAAATCCATTACTACAACACCCTGACAATAGAAGTAGGTATCAATGTAACATCTGGTAGCCTACATATCTAGCAACTACCAAGACCATGGGAGAAATTCTACACAATTATAGGTCTTATCGCCTTTCGTGTTTGTATAAAGACTTAGGAAAAAAGGCTCATCCTCCTAAACTATACAGGATAGGAAATAGTACAAATCTTTACTAACGATGTAACGAAAGAAATATCTTTTGAAGGGTTATATTTTTTCCACCCAAAGAAAGTTCTTAGGGCTATCTTCACTCATATATAAATTCTGAAAAAAGTAAAAAGGAAAACAAATCTATTAAACAAATCCTATTCATTAAAATTATGGAACTAATTGATCCAATTTCTGTGTACTTCATATAAAAATCATACACTCTGAATTAAAAGGTTATCTGCAGCTAAGAGTAAATCGGAGTTTCTTTTAGAAATGCTGTACACGGGCATACACGCAGTTAGATTTGGTTAAAGGAAAAACAAACATTTATTGGGTTTGTCAATTTTTAGTATTCATAAATGATTCTTATTTGTCTACATGTTGGGAGTTTTCTCTACAATAACTTCCATCCTAAAAATTATCTTAACCACTATGACCCCATTCTCAACAACAGAAGTAAAAAAAGCAAAGCAAAACCAAACCAAACAAACAATGTAACAAATATCAAGTTTTCCTCAAACTTTAATATTTGTATTTTTTCAACCTAACAATCTGACTATGGCTAAGAGTTTAATGTTTACTCATGCTTACGATATGTTGAATGTTTGTTTATATTGCCTTATTTTAGACTAACTGAAATTAATTGGTGAAGTACTATTTCAGGCCAATTTGAAAACAAACTCTTAAAACTAAATTTCTGTACATCATTTCCGACTGATTTGTACCATTAAACGCAGCGTATAGGACAGTTTCTTTTGGTAATTTTGGAATAATTTTGTGATTCATGGTTTTTCAATTAGTCATGGCCTGAACACAAATTTGAATTTCACTCAGAACAATTCAGTGTTATAATTATACTGCTGTTAACCAAAAATTATTTGAAGCTGTGTTTATCTCATGTTACAATTATACCGCTGTTAACCAAAAATTATTTCAATCTGTGTTTAACTCGCTACATTTACCATTTGAAAATCAAAAATCATACAACTGCTTCAAAATTTTCAGAAGAAACTGCAACAAATTCTTCATTCGGAAGTAAAAATTTCATTTAAATCGGCCCAGAAATGAATTTAGGAGAATATTTTGGAAAATATTGATTTTATATACATTATATAGTGGGAAGACGAAGTGACGAATATTTATGTCTACTGCACACTATAAATAGTTTTCTACATACATAACACTTAACGATTTTGTATACGTCAATTACGTATTGGTTAATATATCCATTGGTTTTACTGCCTTAATTCTATTTTATTTCTATTTTGTTTAAGATTCCGTATAGTCTTTCACTACATTGCTATGTTACGTCTTTATATTCATAATATTATTGTAATACATGTTTTACAATTGCTTCTTCTTACATAGATATGGTGCCGGGTACTTCATGTTCTTGCTCAGTATGTTACAGTGTGTAACTATGCCTGGATGTTTTGTGAAGGCTTTTATCTACATACGCTACTGGTCTTGACATTCACAAACGAGAAAATATTACTTATTATATGTTATTTATCCGGATGGGGTAAGACAAAATTCACAATTTAAGTCTTAAATAATTACATGAATATATTAAGAGACGCGTTGTCGCTGTTATTCCAAGGTAGCAATTAAATCTAATATGTTGCTGCATATATTTTTGTTAAACTTATGGCAGACGAACTAAATGAATCTAAGCATATATAATTTTAAGAACAAAAAAAGTGAAAAAAGTGAAGTTAAAGAATAAGATCTATTTACATGTATGTTCCAACATGTTAAAAATAATATGAGATAAACCAAACTGTTTTTAGCAAAGAAGCTTTATTCCTTTCATCAGATGTATTTAATACATATAAACCCGAATAAATAAAATCAGTACAATTTTTACAGACTTTTCTCTCCTTTTTTCTTTCAGGGTTTCCGATAATTCCAAGCATTATATACTCTGTACTGAGGTCAACAAACCCAGATGATGACAAGAAGTAAGTTTCTACCTTACTGAATTTAATTTTTAATATAGCTCATTAAATGTACTGTTTGTTTGAAATAAAAAATAGGAATAAAGTTACTTCGTACAGAAGCAATATACGATATCATTGCAATTTTATATAGTTTAACGCTAAATTAAAAACATGAAGAAGCTTATATTGTTTTTTTTATCTTTATTTATTTATGTATTTATTTAAATTACGAAGTTCAGTAATATTGTGAAATGATGTTGATGTAATGTCATGTTTTTGTTGTAGTTGTTGGCATGACGACACTTTTCTTATATGGATATTTTCAGGACCAATTGCATTCTCACTTATTGTAAGTATGTTTTCCTCTTGCGTTTTGATAATCTTTCGTGGGATTTTAACAAATCCTGTATCAGCACATGCGTAAATATTAATCAGATCTATGAAAAACGTAGGGATATAGAAGAGTTGGAAGAGAAAAAAAAAACAAGTTGTTCCGCAAAACTACTGGACGCCACGCAAAGGCACTACATGTAAATTTGTATTTTTCAGACTATAACCACCTTGAATCTATAATATGAAACTTCAAGGTAATAACCAGTAGAGTGGTGTCATATTTTAATTCAGTTGCCTGAGCAACTAATACAACATCTGTATATATTCTACATTTTCAGTATTAATACGTATGTTTAATTAAAAGACGAAAAATGGTAAATTGACATCGTAGTTACATAAATCCAACAAGAAAGTATACTATTACTTTTAACGAAAAGAATAGATCAGTACCAGAATGCAAACATTGTAACTCATTTGTCCTACAGTTTATGTTACCACATGCACACTGCTTGAACTAATTACTTTTCGCAGATAAATGTCATTGTCCTGATTAATATACTACGGATTCTTTGTTCAAAAGTCAGATCTGGTTTTCAGCAGGCATCACATCCAATGAGGTTAGTGAACTGTGCTTTTCAACATGTTGTTCGTACTTTTGTAAGATGTTATGAATTTGAAGGAACTGACTTCGAGAATGTAAAATAATTAGCTTAATACATACCAAGTCTATGCTGAAACAAAGCTACAGGAACAAATGATAACACAAAGAACAAGAAAATACTTCAGACACCCTGCTAAAGAAACACAATGTCAAAACCTACATCATACAAATTCAAGATCGACGATTCCAGACACAAGATAATTTTGAAAATGCATGCAAAAAAGTCTAAAGCGGCAGATATCGAAAAACGCCAGAATGATATATTAATCCTATTTTATTATTACATTCTTGAGGTTTTTAACAACTGGAAACCTGATATCAAAATTAAAAGTAACATTGGATTGTCTCTTAGTTCAACAGCATGCAAGTATTTCTTATCTCGTGAGTACATTTTGCATCAACAAAGTTTCGATTTATATGTTTCCTGTTTATTGTATAACTTAAAATTTTCTTTAATTACAGGCAATCTTTACGAGCAACATGTATTTTAATACCCTTACTTGGTATTCAGTATATTGCCCTTCCGTTCCGCCCGAACGAAGGAAATGAACATGGACAGTATGTATATGATATGGCATCGGCATGTCTATCATCGTTTCAGGTAAGACTGATATTAATACTCGGCCAGTTATACTACAGAACTACCTCAATTAAGAAACCACCTATTTGCGGCCCATTCTAGTACAAACTCTGAAAAAGCCCACTTTGACAAAATACTGTGACATATATTACTGGTATAGGCAACCCCTATCTCGCCAGGTATCCAATCGTACGTATCAACACTTCTTTTACAAAATGTGTTTCAGATTTTGTGCAGTTTTGTCATGTTAGAGAAGAATAAACAAGCTCATCTTAAAAATATTGTTCAAAATACTGAGTTCATTCAAAGAAAATCCCATGTGGCGAGGTTGTGTACCAGCTGAGATAAGGCCCTCAACCAGTAGTTTTTATAAATTATATTTCCTCGAAATTTTCTATACTGTATGTTCAAATTGCAGATTTTTGATGTTACATTGGGCATGCTCAGATTTTTAAAGAAGTGGTAACCCTAAAACGTCGAAAAATGATTATAGAAAAGTAAATACATGTACATGTAATAACTGGGAAAGGACGAAACGAAAGCTGACGTGATTTTGTTGTGATGACGACAATAGGTGGAATACTAAGAGATGTATAAAAAAATCA
>JAOXYI010397520.1:0-16179 GCA_028566495.1 Lithophaga antillarum
AAAGTGTTTTCTGTTTTCCATTTTGTTTAAAAATGGTTGAAAAATGGTACTGTATTAACCATTTAAATCCCATTTTCACCAACAAATGGTGGATGAATGGTCCACTAAGAAATGGTTTCCAAAATCACAAGTGAGGAAAATGAAAAATAAATTGTTTTTAAATGGTAAATGGCTAAAAAATGGTAAGTAAATGGATTTTAAATGGAAAAAAACATTTCTTTTTGCTAAGGGAAGTAGTAGTAGTATTTTCTGCATTAGCAGTTAATTTTTTTTCTAACTTGAACTTTAACTCGAAAATTAACTCGAACTCAAAGTGCAACTTGAAGTTTAACTCGAAATCAAACTCGAAATGCAATTCGAACTATAAATCAAACTCTAACTCGAACTAGAACTCGGACTTTAACTCGATGGTTCCCCACACTCAAGAGAGAAGCCAAAATATTTCTGGTAAAGGTGGTTAATGTTCCATTTTCGTTTAAAAATGGTTGCATTAACGTTGAAAATGTATAAAGATCAAGATTGTAAAAAAGTAAAATTTAAATAAAATTACTACTTTATGGCCTTGTTTCACATGCTTTAAGGGAGGTATAGTAAGGAAAATACCACTTAATCAATATATAAAATCCCATTGAAAACAATTGCGTAAAACTGCCACCATTCGCCCTGGTGTGAATCACACCGGTTAGCTCCATTACGGCATATGGGAATATGTTCTAACCCTTTCGGAGACACGTCCTAGAAAGGGTAAGATTATTCGGACTACTTCAATTAATGTTAAGTAGAGCTGTTTCTGAGAAATAAAAATTTGCATGACTGGTTGAATAATTATCTGTCGGATCTGTGTCCCAATTTAGGGTGCCAGGATGATATATACAAAACAATGTCTCCGACCAGTGCTGCACCAAGTGTTAACTGAAGTTGCTATGTCTTCCAGTTATAAACTCATAATCTGCATTTAAGTCTTTACTTCATTGATTGGTTGGCCAATAACTTTTCTGTTCTATTCTAAAATGTGAATATTGGTATGACTATGTGATCAGGCAGGTTATTCCAAGTGTCAGCTACTCTTTTGAGGCTCCAGAAGGGTCTAATCCGACCTGCGACCTTTAGACTCCTGGGAGGCGACTTTCGACCTGCAATGGTATTTAAAATGACCTGCGACCTCTCAAATTCTTAGAAAATGACTTCCGACCTCACTCCTTATAAAAATGACCTGGGGAAATATGATCTCAAATTTGTGATAATATGTGCACGACCATATTCTGGAACGTTGCTGTTTATTCTTCAATTATTACATGTACTTACTTTTGTTTTGTTTTGTTTTTTTTTTTCGACCGCAAAATTTTTGCGGTCGTATTATGTTATGGGTCTGTCATCGTCGCAGTCGGCTTGTGCAGACATTGGTTTCTGTGCGATAACTTTAGTTCTAGGTGGCCGATTATTTTGGAAACTTTAAAACAATGATCCTTGGTACAAAATAAAGGTTGAGATTGAAAGTGGCCCCTACAGTTTCAGAATTAGGGGCCAAAAAGTGGTAAAAATGTTTTGTATTTTTGGATGTGGAACGCTCATTTTCCGGCCGATGCGGTTTTTTCATTTAATTCCTAATAAAAATATCTTTCTGAAGTATACCAAAAGAAGTTCATAACGTTCACCGTTTCCAAGATAAAAGGGGTGAAACGGGGGCAAAATTCAAAATTCGTAACTTTTTTATTTCCCATCGAATATTGATGAACTTTTTTCTTAAACGTTCGTCTTTGTGAGTTCTTTAAGAAAAGTTGCAACAGAGTTTTCCTATATATAGGATCTTTGATAAAGAGGTTAAAATTGCAAGATTTTACCATCGTGCTAGGTATACAGGATTTTTATTTTTCGTCCATTTTGCTGAAATTTGGTATTTGTCAAAATGAATTTAGTGAAAAGGAGATTTCTGTGTTCACACATTTATTTGTGTAGGTGAGTTCAGTTTTTGGTTTTCTTTTGACGACTTGCTGCGGTCGTATCATGCTGCATATGTGTAACTCTTTATTAGTTTATCGTACATGATCTGGTACTCAATGAGCTTTCCGTATAATGAAGATTAGCCAATATAGGATGTTTGGAATTTTAGAAATTATTTTGGAAAGCTTTCCATACAGAAATAAAGTAGTGTTTTGCGCTAGATATAGAGACGATGGGTTTATCCTTTATAACGAAAAAATGGATGAAATGCCTAAATTTTTCTGTTTAGGTAATAACGTCCACAGACACCTTAAATTCACTTACGAAATTTCCGCTGAAAAAAGAGCTTTTTTGGATATTAAGTGTACAAGGGTAATATATTTCAATCATCTGGAATGCTAGATTTAAAAACCTAGCTTCACTACGGAGACTGAAACTTTTCAGTATTTGGACAGAACTAGTTGTCACGCTAAAAGTGTAGTCAAAGGTTTCATATAGGGCGAGATCATTCGCCACACATGGAATTTTTTCAAAAGAAAGCTTTTACACAGAAACTACAGTGTTTCTTAAATTGACAAAATTGTTAGAAACACTGCAAATTTAACTAGAGAAGAATTTACTGATTGACAATGTAAAAACCAACATACTCTTAGTCTTGGTAACTAAATACAGTCCTGTTCTAAAACAGCTAAAAAGAGCATTATTGAAACATTGGCATTAAATACAAGAAAACAGAGAATGTGTAGATATTTTCAGCGAAAAACCCATGATAGCTTACAGGAGACATAAAAATTTACAAGCAAAGGTAACCAGATGCGATAAATCTTAAAACCATAAAATAGAAAAAAAGTAGCCTTGATGGCAAAGCAGTGCATATAATACAAAAAATATTAACTTTATTCCTAAACGGGGAAACGACCAATCCAGATGTATCGTCCAAAAGAGCGATAATAAATACATGAGTTTTCATAAATAGTATAGGGATAGCCACTGATGAAGCCGGTCCCATGGTAATTTACCAGAAATACGACAGAAACACCGGTCTATAGCTATCTGGATCTTGGGTGGGTTTGGATGATTTTAAGTTATAAGAGAACTTACATTGTTAATAAAAAGAAATACTGATCAATACTGGTGTAAATATATAAGGCTGGAAACGAAGATAGACAAATTTACATTTAATATGTTCTTAATAAAAATAAAAAGTGACCTGTGACCTTGAGTTAATAAATTCGACCTGTGACCTGTAAATTTTGCTTAAAAGTGACCTCACGACCTATGGTAGTTTTTATAAGTGACCTTTCGACCAAAGGGTTGTACCCTTCTGGAGCCTCAATCTTATTGATAATTGTATTTTGCATGTTTTTATTGTGTAGAATTTCAAACCATATAGTCAAGATAGAAAAGAGAGATCTCGGGTAAAACCGGTTTAACCCCACTACGATTTATTGTCTGTACCAAGATAGGACAACTCGTCTCCTCAGTGTTTCTTTAATATTTTGTTTTCGTTGTGTTTACGAAAGCTACTGTGCAGTTGTTGTGATGACATTCATCATGGCTTTCCTGTTATCTACTTTTTAATACTGTCATCATTAATATTTCAATAACACAACTGAAACGACCCATCTAGCTATTCGTAATTATTCCTACCTGTGAAATAATAATCTTCAATTACTACTGACATGATTGATCATTGATGAATGTGATCCATAACCCTAATTAATAGTTCTTCAAAACAATACTCCTAATTTCTAATTTGAATGATTGAATGATAGGTAGTTCATATAGAGGGCATATTGATATAATAACAGGAATATGAAATTTGACTACATGATCTGACAACATAGTAGTATATTCAGAAATGTGATGAATTTAAAACACAATTAAAAGAAATTGAAAAAAAAATCTCAATGAAGAGAAAAAGACAATAAGAATTTCTCATACATGTAATATTGGAACGCAGAGTAGTCTAAAATGTTGAACTCATAACAACATTTGTGAAAGAATATTCAATTTGATGTTCGGGTCAGATTAAATCGATATGGGAACTAAACATTTTTACTTTACACTGTTTACTAATATCTCTACACAACTGCAGTAAGCTATCATTTCAAATCGTTTTAAACTGAGGAATTTTTGAAGAAGCCAGCTGAAGAAATGTTTGAGACTGTCACAGTGAAATATTTTCAGAAGGGTAAAATTTAAATCTGTAAGCCAAAAGTTCCTCACTTAAGTTTAATGTTACATGTATAAAAATGTTTTCTTATATTGACTTGCACAGTCTTATATGATCTCAGTCCGGGAAATATATATACAGTGGTGAATTTTAGGTTATGCTATACTTTCACTAATTGAAAGTAACATCGTTCTTCATATTTGAGGAAGACAATTTCTAGTATCAATTTGAAAGTAATAATTTGTCAATAGTGACAGGAAACCGTTTGAATGCACGATTTATTAATAAGATATGCTATATATATAATTTCAGAGGTAAATTAAAAATTTATTTACATAAACGCAAGCGAAAATATCGGACAAAAAGTAGGAAAATGCACTTTCAACAACATTTAAGCGATACTATTTTGGTGAATTTTACTTTGGTGAAGGCAAAATGAGTAATACATCGATTTGGAAATACGGTAAAGAACTGATTAATGTTTACCAATCTTCAGTTAGCTTAAATATCAGACTGAGACCTACAACATTAGTAGTACATGTAGTATGACAAATCTCAATCGTCTTTACATAAAAATATTGTCTCAACCAATATGCTGTTATTGCTGCAAGTATTAGAAAGAATCTTTACGGAAAAGTTTATTTTGATTGAGATTTTAGATTTAGATTTATGGTTTTCTAGATATTAGGTGAGAACACCTGCAAAACATTCTGGATCAGTAGTTACATTATTAAAAATTTTATACATAACTATTCACAAGCCCATTTATATATATAAACTCGCGGAAAAGGCTGTCGGACATGACAGCTATCCCTGCACCCGACAGCTGATGAACCCCATCCTAGAAACATCACAACGCATCCAATGCATATAGATATTTTGGAACCTGATCTTGTGACCTTGATCAAGTCAAAGGTCAAGTACAATGATGAAAAATAAACATCTTTTACAACTGAAGTAAAATTGAAATACAAAAGAGTTCACATATCAAATTAATATATATATGTAAAATATAAATCGTAGTACACTAAAATCAGTCCGAATTCAAGAGTTCAAAGAAGATGACAGTCTAAGTATACAAATAGCTGGGATTGCATGGACTCCAGAATGACGGGAACCCAGACGCGTCGATAGGGTAAACATCTCTTGCTATACATGCATCACCCGCCATGCAACCCAGAAATCGTGTCCGGTAGCAAAGGTCATAAAAAGGTTCAGAACGCATTCGGTAGTAAAAACAGATGGACAATGTGTAGGATCTACGATGACCAAAATACACCGGCATCAAGATGAGGCTCTTAAATATTAAAACATATGACCCGGTCGAGCCCAAACCCAAAAAAGTAAAAACATATTTAAGACTTTACTGCACATTTACAGATGATAAGCGACCAGTCGTAATTCAAACTAAAAAAGAAAACAGAAAAAAGTAGAATTCATACTCCTCAGCCAAAAATGAGGGAATAGTTCATGTCACCGAAAAAAAAAAAAAAAAAAAAAAATTGTAACCAAAAATGTCAATCGCATTTTTCCCGAAGTTTCATATGAAAGTGTTATAATGTGCTTACCGAATCATTAATCGCTATGTAATACTGTGGTATGAAGCAAGTGGTATCGCATAAATATTGTTAATTTCATCTGAACTCCATGGTGAAATGTCATAAAACCTTACGGAGTGATGTTTCTGACTTTTTGTTGTCGTGTGTAATAGAAAATACTAAACAGTTATGGTTGCCTCAGCTGGCATGCCAGTAGATGCGAGTACATTTGACAATGCTTTACTAAATGGCTTATTGTCCTCTTTCTTATATATAATGGCAATGTTCGTAATTGTACTGTGCAGGTTTGGTGTGTGTTTTTCATCAGAAGACGAAAGGGTTGGGTACTCATAAAGCCGGTTTAACCCTACCACTCTTTAGTGTTTGTACAAAGTCAGAATATTTCGTCGCTTTATTGTTTCTTTCTTGTTTTGTCTTTGTACTTTCACTGTTTTGAGGAAAGTGTAATTGCAATTTGTGGTGATGCACTTCGTAATTTACCATTTCTGTCATCTTAATTTTATTTTTAATAAAATATAGCGAAAACAGGAACTGTATACTAATTAATACCTGCTTACAGTGTATCGTTAAAAAGGTAAAAGTTGCTGTAAACTTTAAAATGCATTTCAAAATAATCAAGACAAAAGCCATGTTCAACTTGGTAGTTCTATTGCTTAAGTTTAGTCAGATACGGATGCTTTGAATTGACCTTTTGTATTTACATTTAGACTTTTGCAATCATTTCGAAATCATCTCTCTGCAAAATCGCAAACGCACGTAATTGTTTGTCGAGTTTACTTCATTTGATAGAAATAATTTTAAATCCATCTACCGTATGAATTTGCGTCATATATCAATATATGGTGCATTATTACAGAATCGTGTAAATCAACGGTGATTTTATTGTTGTTGATACACTCACTCTAAATATTAGAAGGTAAATGACTTAGGCTTAAAGTGCAGAGCAAACAAGTACTTTAATAAAAAAAAAGTGTCAGTTTTGATGCACTCTGTTTAATTCAATTAAAACGTTAGTAAAATCAACCATTCCGAAGTACATTATGGTATAAAGCAAACAGGTTTTTCATGTGTATAAGGAATTTGCATATGGAGGTGCTTTGGATACATGTACCTTTTGTATTGGTCATATGTTTACGGGAGTAATATTTGGTAGCCGTTTTTAAACCTCCTTTATTAAATAATACAAGTTAAAGCGTCCTCTTTAAATGATACACTCCAACACTGTAAAGTGTGAAAACAAGAATATGTACCTTTCATTGATGTTTTAACTTTAGGGGTCATCTCAAAAGTTCTTATACGATTTCTAGAAGAAATTAATTTCGTTCAGAAAATACCACCCACCAAGCCCATTTACACTAAAGGGATATTTTGTGATTTTGTTCGGAGTTTTATTGTTCTTTCCGATGCCATGGCAGATGAAAAATGCCAGGGGCAAGGGTGACAGTTTCGGTAAAGTTTATCTGACGTACTATTTTTGCTTGGAATGAAAACAAGAAAATTTTTGCAAAAACGAGGAACACGAAAAAATCGCGTAACTTTCAAAACAAAAGGGACCTGAAACCACCCACCTACTATCCGAATTTTTTTTTCGTTTTCAAGATCCTTAAAAATTATATGAAGCGAAAACAAATTGGAAATTATTTTTTCCTTATTTTTATAACCACCAAATGGACAATACAATCCATTCAAGGGGCTCTGCAGTCAAAACGTCTGGGTAGATGCTAACATCTACCTATGGAGATTACCTTTCTATATTTAAGCCGATAACTTTGCTCAGATTTTTCGACGAAAGCAAAAGCAAGGATGCCTTCGATACGAATTTTATATGATAACGTTTGCTGTTTATTTGTCACAGATTAGTGATTTTCTCAGAGTACCCTGTTTCCTATAACAATGAGAAGGGTAGACAAGCTATAGTTGGAAAAAAAAGCTGAAAATTTTATTAAACCTTATTCTAACAAACAAACCAAACAAAATAAACTTTTCACGATTCTTTGATGTCATAAAGTAGTAGCCATATACTTCTATGATAGAAAAAATTGGAATTTGTAATTTACAAATGACGAATTTTGTAATGTCACTGTCTGTATAGATTTCCTGCATATTTCCACCGTAGAAGCATATGATATGTATCCATCAGAAACACGAGCACTTGCTTTTGAATTTTTGTGAGATGGTTTCTTTCGTGTTGCACTTTTCTCTTTCTTTGACTATTGAACGAATATTCAGTTATATGTCGTCGATAACGTGCCTACACCCTGATCCACTTCCGGTACACCCTAGTCAAGTCATATGTTCTTCTGTTAAATTTGGTATTCTTAACATGGTTCTTCAGTATTTACTTACAACATGACTTAGTTCTTATTTGCTGCTAAAAGTAAATATAAGCAACACAATATTTTTACTATACTATCTTTTCACAAAATAGAATTGATACTTTTCTTCCTTTATATATTTTACACAAAATACAGGAAATCGTTTTTAGAAAATTTTTACATGCATAATAATTAGTAAAGCTTTTCTCTTGTGAGCTACAGTAGAGTGACTTACGGCTTACTATAGATCAATTTTCTACAACTCTAATTCATTAGGTGTTGCATTTGTAAACCAAATGAAAGCTTTTTTATAGCCTACATTCTGCATCTTTTTCAAATAATGTAAGTAGATATAGAAAGACAGAAAAGACTTGATTTACATGTTAAAACAAACAAGTAAAAATCTCAAGAATTTATATAATTATTTTGTTTGTGTAAAGAATTAAATGCACTTTGAGGAGTTTTTAAACGATACTGTTATTATCATTTGAGCGAAGGAAGAGGTATGTGCATAATTAAGGGTGTTTTCTGACATTTATATCGGTAAAACAGCTGAAAGTCGAAAAATAAATTGACGCATAAACACGGAGACGTATATTATATGAACATCATAATACGTATCCTAATCAAGAAGTAAATATAAAAAGAGACAAAATAGCCAGAAATATAAGGTAGTGGGGAACTGTAGATACTGCACTGAAATGTGGGGAAACTTTTAAATTATATTTCCGCCATTTTGATCAATTAGAACTATTCTAAGATAAACAAATATTTCGGTAAACATTTGAAAGTGCTTACCAAACATATTATTCTAAAATTGAATATTTTACTTAACACTTACTTAACACCGGCGTTTTGGTGAAATTATTGCGAAATCCGCATACTTTTAGATAGATTTTTACAATAATTAGACAATTCTTAAAGCAGTTTTGGTGAAAAGCAAATTCTAAAAGGATCATAACTCGATAACAAAAATGAGAATCACCAAAACCGAAATAGACTGTTACTTTATCGACAGGTACATTGTGTTTGTGAAAGGAAACTCAAGTAGTCGTCATAAGATCATAAAAAAATTTGTATCTTGTTTCTCTTTACTTCTCCAAGGTACAAATTCTTACATTCTGTATTTTGATTTGGTATATATGCTATATCTTTCTCGTTAATTTTCAAACAAGTGTGTTTTGTCTAACATTGACAATGAAAAAGATTCCTGTTTTGTTTTTCTTTAATTTTTCAAGATAGAAACTCTTACATACAGTATTTATATTTGAAATATATACCATGCATCTTGACTTGTTTAGTCAGAACAAGAGTGTTTTTGCGTAATATACAGCTGACCTACCGCTAATGGCAATTTAATTATTATTAATAAAAGAAAACGCACCTGCCGTAGTAATTATTTCTGTTAGTGTTTACTATCCACCTGTTTAATTATTGATGTAAGCATACTCTTCATTACCTAAAATAGATATTTATTAGCAATGCTTTTATGCTTGTTATATATTTCTAGTTAATCCTAATTAGAAGGATTGGTTTTTGATTTGTAGGTCATAGTTATACAACATTAAAATGACGTCACAGTAGAATTAGTCTCAAGACATAACGTTGGTAAGGCTAGAAAGTGGAAATTAAATACGCATAGCGAGTTTTTTCTAATAACATTGAAGAACGGAAATAAAAGATTTTTGTCTTCTTTACTTTTCCTTAGTTCTATGTTATAATTTTACACTGAATGAGGTATATGAACCTAATCTCATTCCTGTTGTTATTATTCAGCCTTACGAGTTTAATATGCAACTCTTTGTATGACAATAGTAGAACCCCAAAAGAATGATAAGAAATTAGAATCTAGACATAATCATTATATTTGAGTAACAAACGAAGTGTCCCATGCTTGTGCGTGTATGTACATTTATTACACATGTATTTCTATCGAAGTTGCTCGCTCGGCTATGCTATAAGTTTGGTTCCATTTGGCTCAGGGTTTTTGAAGAAGAATAATTTAAAAATTTATTCGTTTTCGACCAGTCAGACCTTGACGGACAGCGGGTCTACGGGATATGATTCTGAAAGGGGACATCTCAATCACCATCCCTACAAAGTTTGCATCCAACTGGCCCAATGGTTTCGGAGGAATTAATTGAAATGCAAAATGCTAACAACGGACGGACTATGATGACGATGACGGACGCCAAGTGATAGGAATAGCTCACCTGAGCTAAAAATTGAAAAGCAAGAAAGATAAATTATGACCAAATTTTCGTCCATCAGGAATATGGGCTAAAAAAAAGAAAAAGAAACCAGAGTAACTATTGATGACATTACTTCAAATCAATTTCTTATTTTCCAACGATAGTTATACAGACACTAAGACCATAGCTCTTCAAACCTTTGTTTTAAATCAGTGTTTATACCACAAAGACAATATTTTTAAGTTTGTTTCATCTATTGAGTGTTGACTATTTTCTTTGATGGAGGAGCCAGGATAGCCAGAGACATCACTAACCTATGTCTGATAAAAGGTATTTCACCTTTTCATCTGCTCAAAAGTCAACTGTCTCACCGTGCATGCAAAAGGAATACGTTTTCGAAAAGTTTTCAATATCGGATTTTATTCGCATGAAAACAATGAAAGCCGAACATTAACTAAGAAAAAGAGAAAGCTGTAGTTAAAGGAACAAAGTATTATCATATTTATTCGATATATTTAATACTGCACAATCAAAGTAAGCCAAATATTTGCCTTGAAGATCGATTGTTACTTTTTGAAATTTAAAGCTAACCCATAGACCATATAGTAACGACAACGATAGAATTTTAAAGTATCTAATTTCCCATGTATGGAATAATGACGCATAGAGGAAAGTAGATAACTAGCTAATATGCTATGATTATTATTCATAATTTAGTAATTTAGTAGAAATGTAGTAAGATGTGATAATTGTCTCTTAGAGGACACTTTTTGCGTTGTTTTACGGGTCCATGGGGGCAACTAAGGAAGGCTTAAAGGCACTTTTGATCTATTTATGGACGGTTGTCATGCTTAAAGTACTGAAAGAAGGTAAAATATTGTTTTGTGCACAATTCTTCCTTTTGTAAACGACAGAAGTAGTTGCATTAAGAGTACTTGTAAAATTTAAACAAAGGGCAAATCTTCCTTAGGGCAGCATAATGCTGCGCTATGCTGAATTGGCCCATGAATAACACTAACATATTAGAGAAACATTTGCTACTTAACATGAGATATTTGATTAATAATGATATTTTAAATTTCAATTTGGAAACTCATTATAAAATGTCACATTTTATAGGTACAAGTGTATCTTTAAAGAGCGCTTCATGAAGTTCGTTTTCAATATGAACGAGAGCCATTAAGACAGAAGAACGATGCAGTTCAAGCGATGCTGGCATCCCCCCTAAAAAAAAAGTCATCAAAGAAATGAATATGAGCATATATAGCTACAATTACGGACAATATTTTCACAAACAATACATAAAATACATAAATTTCATGATTATCCGTGACCACAATGCTTTGAATGAACATCTACAGCACACATTTGTGGTATCATATATATACGTCATTCACAAGAATACTTTCAGATACATTTCAGAAGTTAAAATACATCGAAACGTATAGGTAATACATTTGGATAACACCAAGGTTTTTGATGCCACAATCTTTTGATATACGCACAGTCTCAAGTACCCCTTATTTGTACTTCATTTAAATATTTTTTTATCTAAACCAAATATGCTGCTGTGTGTTAAACAAAACCAGCAAAATTACAAAGGATGATGAAAATCTCATGGTCTACAGGTGACAACCATAAAAAGAAAATAAAAAACTAAAGATTGAGCATAAAGCATAGATTCCATTTGAAAGGAAATTGATTATATACATGTACATGTATTACTAAAGGAACGCAAGGATAATGCAAACAGTTCATTTATTATCTCTGTACTTGCATCCTGGTATTGTTAAAAACTCATAATGTATTCTAAATATTTCAAGAGTTTCCAACAAAGGATATACAATGGAAGTGAATCAACTGCGACGTCATTATAATGTTATATAATAATATGACAAACAAATCGAATATCTAACATTCTGATTAGGATTAACAAAGAAATATATGATTGAATATTTATTTTCGGAAAAGAAGAGTACATTTTTATCAATAATTGAACAGGTGGATCGTACAAATTAATAGAAATTATTACTGTGAGCAGGTGCGCTTGTCTCATTAGCATGTTCGATAATGTTTACTATATGTCGTGATTAGCTGTATCTTAGACAAACAGAGTCATGTTCTGAATGAGAAAAAAATAATAAAGGAAGAAAAAATGTTAAGACTTGATAACTTAAGCTTTTACGAAGAAAATACTAACAAATGGATCAATACCTAATATGTTCTTTTTTGTGAGCTATTATTGAATGGAAGGGTAAGCATGACCTGCCTCACATGTGACACCAGTCGTACATAGCGAGACAACACCAACATTGTTTTTATGCAGAAATAATGTTGGACACCACACCACTTAAAAAATAGACTCAACATAAAATACATAAAAATTCCTACAAACAAATGCGAGTTAACTACGACCCGAACATCGTTTTCACACGGCAATCGTCACGGACACCACAATTCGTAACTTAAGACATTAAACATAAAGCTGAACAATACGAACTCTCCACAAAAAAGATAACTGGGTATAGCATCGGGTGTTCCGGAAGGTAAGCATGTCCTGCTTCATATGTGACACCTGTCTTATTGCCAAGTGTATAAAAGCGGGTCAGGTAAGGAGAACGGATAATGACTACTATTACTAGGAACATGTCAAATATAAAATAATATCATGAATACTGTATGAAAACTCTACTTATGAAGCAATTTCGAGTAGCTCTGCTAGATCACAATACCAGATAATCAGAGCTCTAAACATTTATATTCAAGGATAAAATTTTATGCTAAAAACTTTGATATTTTGATATGTTTGTGAAGCTTTAGTCTGCACTTCACTGCAGATAATATCCAGTTAACAGATAATTTGTGGAGTAGCATTCCACTATGCATGTTTCCTACATTTTATTGTTATACTGTTGTAACTTAGGGTAGCAACGGTGGTACACGTAGGTAAATGTGGGATAGTGGAAAATTTGAAAATTTAAGGATATTATACAGTAAAAAATTCATTCTTAGACTAGAAAATTGTCTTTTTTGTCTCTTGTACGACTTTCGATTCTTGTTTTTATTATACATATTATAATATATGGCTTGTGTATTCAGCCTGTTAAATCATTTTCGACCTATTGTCTTTTTTATCCATATTAATGTAAGAATAGAAACCATTACGGTTTTATTTTCTCCTTGTGCCATCGGATATGTATAGGATAAAAGAATGAAGATAGGTATTTGTGTCCGTTGAACAGCCGACAAATCGAAGGATAGTTTTAAACCCTAATCCCGTAACGGCGAAGGGTTTTAAAACATACCCTCGATTTCGTGGCTGTTTAAGGACTATAAATACATACCTCAATTCTTTATCCTATCTACAGATCGTCAAAATTCTTAAAAATACATAAACACTAAAATTTGAAATGCCTATCTTCCCTTCAGTGGATCAATCCAAACTGAAGCATGAGTATTCAATTCATCTACTGAAATTGTCTATTGTGTTGTAATCAGGGGAGCTCTAGTGAAGCACCTAATTAGTTACACTTGACTGACTCGGAGGTTGAATATATTATTTTGTATTCAGTTTGGTTTACCTGGTGTTTTTAAATAACGGGTCAGATATTAACTTGAAGCAGGTTAGAATTACTTAAAGAAAGCCAGAGTTACTTAAAGTACCTGCTCTATTGTTATTTTGGAACCACCCACTACTTAAAGCACATTGCATAATAACAATAAAAAACTGATACATATATTTGTAAATTTTTTTTTAAATCATGCAGACAAAGCTCACAGTGGAATTTGAACTGTATCGCTCTGTTTTTAACTTGAGAATTGATGTTTATATTCCTGATTACGTGTTCCTGATATTCGTAAGCATAGAGAATACCTTGAGCAACAATAATCGTGCCTAAAATATCCATATATTGATTAGAAGTTAGAATCACAAAAGCAGTTCCTCAGTTGTTGATATCACTCTATATCCGTTGACATCACTCTTTATTTGTAGTTATTGTTACCCTTTTGTTCCATTTTTCACAATTCTTTAATGACACCAGTGTTAGATACAGTATATCAGAGACAATGAAAATTCTGGTTTAATATCCTATTAATGTTTAATATATCCTTCTCGTTATAGATATAAAAAGAAGAGAAAAACAATGAATGGCAACAATCCAACCAAATACAACAAAGGTCGTGCAAAGCAAGCTTCGACTTTTCCATTTTGATTCCAGATTTAATTTTTATTGTTCTGACTTGTTAACTTCTTTACCTATACAATAAAGTCGTATGCTATGGCTTGGCCTATTTTTCTTTCTATAAAAACTGTACTTATTGATTTCTTAAATTGTCCTGAAGATACTGAATGAAAACCATAAAAACATACACTATAGAAATATTTGCTTTTCTCAATTATCGATGGATCTTTTGTATCGCTAGGCACGATTGTTGATAATAATAAAGCTTTATTAATTATAAATAATTTGAACTGCTATTTGAATGAATAATGAAATTGTTTTAATTATCAAATCCCTTGTGCATTCCAGAATGATATTACAAGAATTCAGCATTTCTGATTTATGAACAATCAGCTCAAGTATAGTAATCCTTAAAATGCGTCAAAGGTTTCTGTGAAATATATGGTCAAATGACAAAGATATTTTTTCTTTTAACAGCTTGTCAAAAACTTCTGGAGGATCGACTGGGAATAAAAACTTCGCCTTCACATAAAAAGGACAAACGGAAGAAAACGAAAGATCCAGACATTTCCAGAAATCCATTTGAAAAATTAAAAGGATTGTTTCGAAAAAAGTCGAACGATGTGAAGCATGATGATCATTCTTTAGAAATGAAAACGTTAAACGTTAAAAAGAAAGATTCTGTGACGTCAGTGTTAGACGTTCCTAAAATTGTTCTATATGATCATGAAGAGGAGGGTAAAGAAAACACTGGAAAACGTAAAAAGTCTAAAAGACCTCATAAGGTAAGTAATGCACGGAAGACTTAAACTGAAAACCAGAGGACAAATATGTCAGGTGAAAAGCAGTTGTAAAACCCCACCGAACCATTATACGCTTATATGTTTTCATTTTAAATTAGGATTTGTACCAATTAAAAACAGAATTCTTGGCAAGAAAAAAAAATCGCAGAAAGTAAATAAAAATTTGACTCCCTGCAAACCAAACCAAACCCATACACCTGTTTCCAGAAACACGAATAATTTTTGTCCATTTTTCAAGTATCTGCTGAAAAAATAATGACCGAGTTTTTGTACAAGTCGGAATTAAACACATCCCAGCTGACCAACGTCTGCGAAAAATCGAAATGAGGTCTAAAATAATACGTCTTTTCAGCATCTTTGATATGGATATCGTCAACGCTGGATTAAGGCAAATGCGATCTATTAGATAGCCATTTCGTAGTGTGTGTGTGTGTGTGTGTGTGTGTGTGTGTGTGAAGGATTACACTGTTTCTTTTCGTTTATCAGTTAGAAACTGTGATCCATGACAGAATCTGGTAAATGGTCAGACAGGGGTAAAGATTCTAAAATTATAATTTTATATCGCATTGGTCTCTGCAACATAAATTGAGTAATGGGTAACAATTTAATCCAAACATGGAATATAAACGGACGATACCTTTCGATTCGAGGTCCAAGCTGATGTCCCTTTAACAATTGTTGTAATACTGTGGTTCCACTTCAGAAAGACCATTCCTCAATACCAAACTTGTTACTAGGTAAATACCGTTAAAGGAAGAAAAGGTTCATCTTTTTCCTAGATGAAAACGGTAAATGTGACCTTTATCAAATATATACATTTTACCCATAAAATTCTTGTTTTTGGAATGGCCATTCATAGGTAAAACTTGTATCTCATAAAAGTTGCTGTTCCTTTTTTATGTCAACGGTCAAGATGGATATCATTAAAAATATTATAGGCCCAAAATATCATCCAGCAATCAAACTTTCTTGAAGAAAGGATGGAATATGCAAATTTAACTTATAATTA
>JAOXYI010398625.1:0-16174 GCA_028566495.1 Lithophaga antillarum
TCAAGATAGATTCTCTTTTAAAAAACAATTATATGATAAAATACATGCATATAGATTAGTTCAAAGGTTTGAAAATATAGTTGCAAGTTCACGCAGAAATAACATGCACCCTTTTAATTGTCATTTACGCAAACCATGTGCCCTTTTTTTGCCAGCAAGCCACCATGCCCTTTTCTAACAATGGGAGAAACACTAACATCTTACACCAAATCTTCTGCATCTCCAAGACATATCTCTCTGAACTTTCCATCTAGCTTATCACACTTTTGGATTCTTAATTCATTGACTTCAAAGTTTTCCTTAACTGTTCTATTTAAAATTTACGTTTCATTGATTAAATAAACCGTGAAATCCACGAAAATTGGTATGCAATGAATAATAATGATTTCAAGTATATTTTTTGTATTTACATCTTTAAAGGTATTTTCAATTTTCAGATATCAACTGAAGGATGATGTAAGAGAGTCATTGTATGATGCCTGCAGAACTTGGACAAAAGTTGTTGGAAAAAACAAATTCTCAGGAGGTGACCAGCCAAACTTAGCCGATCTGGTAAGGAATAAATAATTATAAAGATATAGTTCTTTCTTAGTTCGATGTGTCTGTTTGTTAAATTGCAGATATTTTTCTGATATACATAAACATGTTTCTGTAATTAGAACACTTTTAGATTAGATATTGGCGTCATTATAGACAAGTAGGTCAAATAGACTTGCAACAGTAAAAATATTCTGTCTGTGATGATGTTTTTCCAACAAACAACATTAATAAATAATCTTTCAGCCAGCCATCTATAATCAATGTGAAAATAATATAGTCTGTTAACGGCAAATATTTTAACCGTGATTTAAATGTCTCAGTGGAATAGTCTAAAAAGGGGAAGGCAAAGGATTCACTTGTTGAAATCATTCAGACATAGCCCTACATACCTTCAGTGTTAAATTTAAAGACGATTCAAGTACAACGAGTATCTGGAACCGAGTACACCATCGATAATCCAACCTGATACCACTTTAATTGGATTTGCGTAGAAGATTGTTAAGAGATAAAAACTTGCATTTTCATACTGTAGAGCGAATAAACTACACAAAGTTTAGAGAAAAAAATTAGGTATAACCGCTTAGAATCTATATACAAAATTTGGAATTTCTGATTTCAAATACTGAGAAATGAGAAAAGATTTTTCATTATTTATAGCATCACAAATGGACTTTAATAACACAGTATTTCAGGACATTTTACAAGTAAGAAAACTATCAATCAACAATCATTAGGCAAAATGGATTAACCTCACATCCACTCGCTATGATAATTCCCTGATTTTGTTTAAGACGGAATATAATGTCCTTGTATTCAACAACAAAATCAAAATAAAATCTGATTACTTTATTCCTGTCATCCATGTTCACAAATTAACCTAAAGGATATAAAGTTTAGCTTTTATAATGTAATTATTTCGTGGGAACGAAATAACATTTCGTGCGAACGAAATAATATTTCGTGGGAACGAAATTATTACTTAGTGGGAACGAAATAGTATGTGTATATTTCATGTCCCCTGCTGGGCTCCGTACCTATGACCGGTAGCAAATCACAAATAATCCAGTAAGAAATTAATTTTGTCATCACTTTTAGGGATACTCTTCATATACTGTAAACGGCCCTACAAATATGCTTGTTTTGAGCCGAATTCATTGCGTCAAAATTTTAGATTTTCCGTCGATGATGTTATGTCACATTGGGCAAATGTTAGGCGTATGGCTTCCTTTTTCAGTGCAAATGTGTCGTGAATGTGTTCAACATGATTTTTCTGTAAGCATAAATAGGAACTGCTTAATTAGAAAAGCCACTGCTTTCAAAGATTTGATATTTATCCATCTCATCAAACATTATTAGGTGCTACATCGAAATGTAAGAATATATTCACCTGTTTTCAGTATGTTGAATTGTATTAATGTCTCTAAGGTTTATGATGTTGAACAGAGAAAAATGCCAGTAAATGGAATTGGTCGATCGGTATAATATTTCAGTGTCTGAACTTGCTGCGATGTTTTTACGTCATCTTAGATCTTACACCTGTCCATTTGTATTTAGTACCGAATGTGTCGTGAACCGTTACCGGATGTGTTTTTGGGGTTGCATGACAGGTGGTGCATGATTTTGGTATACTACTTTTTATGTTGTTCAGTTGGAGCAGATGTGGAACCCGTATGGTGCAAACCTTTCAGGGTTTTTGTTCCTGCTTTAAAATGGTAAAAATGTTAACAAATTTATCCTAGTAATTTGTGACAAGTCTTCCACTGTGTATCTATCATCTTCGTTTAGAGCAATTTTCAAGGCGTCAGCATCTCATTTTTTCGATAAAGGCTAACAGAGTATGAGACTGTTCAACTGTCGCTACAACTGATCTCACTCTGTTTCTGCAGTAGAGTTCGTACTTTGATTTTATAGGGGGAGGGTGGCTGGGGGCAGTGTTTGAATTGATGTTGTCTTTTTATAACTTTTTATAAACTTTTACTAGTTCTTGGTATTCTATTTGCGTCATAAAGTTTAAAATCTGACACACGAAGAAAACTGTGCAGACCAAAAGTCGTGCTAGTTATAAACTGGTAAGAGATTTGATTATTCTCAGAACTATTAACGCAATAGAAACGACGAACTGCAAAAAACAATAGGAGTTCAGACTGATTAATAGTGAGATTCTGGTGAGGCATGAGTTTTATATATATATAAACAAATATAGTAAATTTCTGGTAGATGGGATAGCGCCTTCAAAGTGCCTTTAACATGTTAGGGTTTTGTGCAATCATGTATGCTCCCTACATATTTGTTGTTGCTTGCGCATCTCTTTAGTAATTTTGCCATGATGTCCTAGGAATATGAAAGCTGGGGGTTTACCGTACTCAGTTTTAAGGTGTCTATTTCGATCAAAGAACATTCATCAGCTGAATAACGGAATATCGGATCTAACTTATAAGATATAAAATACTGTTTACTTCAAAAAAGCATGATTCTATACAAAACGTCTAACCCCTGTTTATATCGCAGAGATTACAACAGTGTTGCACACAAAGCAAATACTGTTGAATTTTAGTGAGAATTTAAACGGTTTTATTTTGATCCCTCTTCTCTTTTTCATTTATTTCTACACTCATTTTGTCAACAAGAGGAGATTCAGGGTCGACAGTAGGTTTCAAGACATGATAAAAAAATCCGTCTGGATATAATATTGATTGATTGATTGATTGATTGACTGAAGTTTTTGCGCCACTGTCAGCAATTTTTCAGCTATAACATAGCGTTCATTTTTTATTGGGCGAGGAACCCGGAGTACCCGGTGAGAGTCCCCGACCTTCGGCAGGAAAACTGGCGCTCCTTGTCAGTTAAGTTTGGAGTCGAGCACACCTTGCCACGAGCAAAGCTCGAACTCACAACCTCAGTGCTGACACGCCGGTGATCAGTAGATATGACTAACTAGCTACACCACTCGGCAACCGAGGTCCCGCTGGATATAATAACATAATAAGACAACATAAGTAAAAACACGAAAGAAAATAAAACAAAATAACCAAGAATCGGCATTTTCTTTTTCGAAAATTAACATTAAATGTTAACAAAAATGACAGTGAGTTAACACAAGGATCAAGAATAGCAATGGAGCAATGGTGTAACCCTAAATGTATTCGACCTGACAGAACTGCCTTTAAATGTCACTTCAAATAAGGGGGGTTTGTGTGTGGAGGGGGGGGTTGTGCTGATTTCAAAGTTTTAAAGCTCAAGTTTTCCAATGAGTTTGCTAAGAAAGTTGTTCCGACTTAGTCTTTCACAAAAATACCCAAAAAAATAATAAATTTCTTTTGAATTAACTATTTAAGGGGTAAAAACTTTTTGATTGGGACATTTCTGATGTTAAAAATTTGGACCTAAAAGTACAAAATTTCTAAAATTTGAAGATATCACCCATTACCTTTGTTTAACTTTGAAATACTTTTATTTAAAAGTCTTCACCTACTAGAAAAAGTGTACTGCAGCATATGGTCAAGCTATTATCAATATAATAAAACCTCACCAAAAGAGTTATCTCACTTTCCATTTAAATCCCATAAACAATGCTTTTTGGTCTCCATTTAGTGGTATCACAAAAGTAACGTAATTATTTAATCCGATTCAGCTACGCCAGCTTAGATCTACATTGCTAGCAAGTTTTGATGGGGTAGTGAAACGATTAAAATGTCATTATATGAAGTGTGTTATTATGTTATATTCCATCTGAAACATAGTTACAGATTTTGGAGAAAATAATTATCTTTTTGTTAATGGCACTATATGACACTAACCGACTTCCATAGTATAATGGCGATGAATTGAAACACGGAATTATCCGTCTGTTTAGGGGACATCACTAAATTTTGAATAGTAATTAAACTCGCAAGACGGAACATCTGAAGGCAAAACATCACCAAAAACAAAATAAAATTAGTATGTTTAATACGAGTTGTTTAGGTTTCGTCAATAATTCATTAATTTTCTCAAAAATCGTAGATTTCAACATAATACGGGAGTGTAAATTTCACTGTCTTGCGTTTTCCAGCCTCAATCAGGGTGTAAAATCAGCTGGATTTCAAGTTGATGCAGAGTGCAGGAAAATCGCTACGAACAATCAGAATTATCAGTGACAACAAAAGCCGCTTCCCTATTGTTTTCTTCAAAATCAAGTTACGTCATGTTGAAAAATCTTATGTTTTTGATGGATGAAAATGACTTGAAACAACATTTTTCAGTGTTTCATTGTAAAAACAAATCAAAGGTGATTTTATATAGTGACAAGGTTATCTTACACTTGAACAGTAAACCTAGTTTCTGTTAACCTTTCGTTCATTGTACCCAAAGTTCACGATAAAAGATTAATTACATTTTAACCATACATATTATTTACTAAGTAGACAGGAGATTGAATAGTTTTCTAGAATATCAGGGATGGATTCGAAACTTTTCTAAATGGAGGTTATGGACATAAATTGATACAGGCCTATTTTTGTCATCGTTCTCGAATTTCCATATATTTTGAATTTTTTCCCTACCAAATGTGGAGTTCAATCCGGACGTTCATCTGGGTCCACGAGGAATTACAAAATGTAATAATACACACATATTTCACGGAAATCTAAAACAATATATATCATTACATATCAACATGCGGCCATGCTTTCCTAATGACAATACGTTGGTTTCAAACTCTGAACACAAGTCATTTGTTCAGCATGCAGGTAGCGCCGGGCACACGTTTTGTATAATACCTTTTATAACATATTTTTTTCGAAGTATTAAGGTATTTCAGACATCTATTTAATGTAGAGAGTTCACCGGTGACCTGTATAGCTGTCACGGCTTTCCTCCCCAATTAGTCTGGTATTCACGATAGAACAGAGCGTAGATGAAACGTAACAAAGCGGGACAACTGACTAAGTTTCAAGTCCGATTATAAAACTTACAGCGAAGTATTGTATTACAAAGCACACGGAGCAAACAAACCAATGGACTGAAACCGAAAGTTCTGCAAAAGTAATGGATTTAATGTTTGTATAATCGTGCACGTTGAGTGTTCATATTTGCCATTTTATTTCGAAGCGTACATCTCTTCATAATCGTGTTTAAACTAAGTTATCATCAGGCCAGGCGCAAATGATCGGAGGATCCAAGACCGTGCCTTACTTTTTTGCAAATGAAAAAAATTCGCATTTGAAATTGCTAAGTATCTTAAAATCATTCTTTCATTCTATTTTTGTGAACGGATTCCCAAGCTCCAAAGCTTTGAAGCATTAAAAATATGTAAAAATAGAATTAAAAAAATTGAATATACGGAACAGATAAATGCTTAAAAGCACACATTGCTGCCTTTACTAGTATTACCTTTATGTATTTACTATACCTCTATGTATTTATTAGTATATCTATGTTTTTATTATTCACTTAGCATCTAAGTGAAAATTATTATTATTATTTATCCCGTGTAACATGTATATTACACTGATACGTATGTAACACTGAAATTCGTGTATAACATTGTATTTTGACTATATGTATTTGGAAGTTTCTTGTAGAAGACAGTGCCTGTCATGTTAATTACTCTAAAACTCAAAATAAGGTCATGCGGCATGTCAAATTGTCACAACTACAATGTAAAGACTACATGTATGAAGAACAACTCTTTTTATTCATTTCTAGTAAACACCATATGGACATTTGGACACCATTGCAGTCGCTGAAAATCAGGCTTAATTTTACAATGCATTTAAAATCATTTGGTCTTTTTTGGGGGGGGGGAGGAATCTCGTCACGAACCATTCTTTTTACATTACAGGTAACGAATTCCTGTTCGTTGTTCAAATACGATTTTCAGGTAAAGATTTTATTCTTTATCATCCTACTACATAAAGAACAGGTATCATATACATTAACATGTCCTTATTCTACTGGAGAACTTGACATATCTGTCAGTTGTCTATGAGTTCCTACTATCCAGACTATAGTTTCTTTTATTTCGTTTTGCTTTAAATTAGATTTCTACCAGCAAAGTCTTCATCTCTATACCATCGGTTTCCTCTGGTATTGCTATTTTATCACTTATGTCGTTGACATTATTTCGTATCCCAGTTATTTGTAGGGCATTGATTGTAAGATTATTTACCGAACCAAATGATCCATTATTCAAACAAATAACTAAATAGATAGATGTTTTTCAGTGTAAAAAACAAACCTAAGGTATATTATGTAATGACAAGGTTAACCTATCGTTCAGTGTACCCAGGGTCCACGATAAAAGATAAGTTACAACTACATTTTAAATATACATATTATTTACTCAGTAGGCAGGAGATTAGCTGTGCTCTGCTTCAAGGCATGTAACAATATTTTCTGAAATATCAAGGATGGATTCGTAACTTTTCTAAATGGAGGTTTATGATCATAAATTGATATAGGCCTATATTTGTCATCGTCCTTGGATTTCGATATATTTTTCCCCATTGATATGGAGTTCAATCCGGGCGTTCACCTGGGTCCATTGGGGGCAATAATACACACCCATTTTAAGGAAGTCTAAAACAATACCTGATGCAGAGGGTTCACCGGTCAACTGGAGAGGTGTCAATGTTTTCCTCACCAGTTAGTCTGGTAGTCACGATAGAGCTGAGAGGTAGATGAAAAGTCCCAAAACAAAGAGGGACAATTGACTAAGTCTCAAGTCAGAACAACAAGAAAAGATCATAAAACTTACACAGAAGTATTGTATTTCAAAGCACATGGAGTACACAAACCTATGGACTGAAACCGGATGTTTGGGAAAAGTAATCAATTTAATGTTTGTATAATCGTGCACGTTAGTCTTCATTTGTTCCACTTCATTTCGAAGAATACATCTCTTTGTACTCGTATTTGAACTAAGTTATCATCAGGCCAGGCGCAAATGATCAGAGGATCCAATACTGCGCCCTGCCTTTTTGCAAATGAGAAATATTCGCATTTTAAATTGCTAAGTATCAAATCATTCTATTTTTGTTAACGGATTCCCAAGCTCCAAAGTTTTAAAGTGTTTAAGATATGTAAAAATAGAATAAAAGAAATGAATATACGGAACAGAAAAATGCTCTAAAGGACATATTGCTGTCTTTACTAGTATTACCTTTATGTATTTACTAGTATATATGTGTTTTTATTATTCACTGAGGATCTAAGTCAAAATTATCATTATTATTATTTATCCCGTGTAACACGTATACACTGTATTACATTGATACATATGTAACACTGAAATTAGTGTATAACGTTATATTTTGACTACATGTATCTGGAAATTTCTTGTAAAGACATTTCCTGTCATGTTACGTACTCTTTAAACTCAAAATAAGGTCATACGTCATGTCAAATTGTCACAGCTAAAGGCTTACATTTATCAAAAACAATTTTTTTGAATTTATTTCTGGTAAACACTATATGGACATGTTGCCTGTGACGTTGAATAAAATACGTCGATTCAATTTCCAAGATCGATTTATTTCCAACGTCAGTTCAACGTCGAAATACTATGTCACATAGATGTTGGTATTTTAACACCGAATCGATATAATAAGTTAACGTCATTGAACGTGATCAGGAAATCGACGTTATTCTGACGTTGAAATTAAGTTGTCTGACGTCTAATGCCTGCTTGGTTTCTACTATCCAGCTGTAGTATCTTTTATTTCGTTTTGCTTTAAATTAAATTTCCACCGAAGTCTACAGCTCTTTACCACTGTTTTTCTCCGGTATTTTACACTTGCATAGTGCTATTTTTCACTTGTGTTGTTGACATTATTTCATGTACCTTTTATTTGTAGGGCACAGATCGTAATATTATTTACCCAATCGAATGATCTAGTGTTCAAACAGATATCTAAATAGATAGATGGACTAATCTGAAGTTTGAACTTTCAAATAAAAGTACTTGGTGCATTGATTAGAAAAAAATATACTGACGGACAAAATAAAGGATGCAAAGGTTGGAACAGATAGAATTTTTTATGATTAATTAAAAGATCATTTAATTTCTGATATATCGCTGTGTTGTAATCATTTCTGAGCAGAACAGAAACAAGAACTTCAGTGAAAAAATCTAGATGTTGGTGTCAACATCAGTTTTCTCTTGGAAGGTGGAAAACAAAAAATCTCAAATTTGACCATGGTGAATAGATTCAGATGTTTAACAAGGAATGATATTTGTTTTCACTAGAATTCATTAAACTCTGATGAGTTCAAAATATTGAATACAAAAGACGGATGCACTTTGAATTTTAGTGAAACAAATTTGGTAGGGTTACTTTTTTAACTGCCATGATTTGATGACCTCCAAAAAATTTTATTCCATGAATCGATTCTTTTCGCTGAAAAAGTTATCCCTGCAAAATACCAGTGCTCAATTCGCCGTACTTTAATAGATCTGCACTTTAAAAGTAAGGGTTCAATGTTAAAGCAACGTAAGTGTATCCTTTCTTTTGCATTGAGTATAGTAAAAACAAATGCTGTTGCAACTGTTGAAATGATAATGCTTTTTATCGATGATTTGTAAAAATAATTTTAAAAAATACTTAGATCTTCTCCTCAGGTATTTTTCATTCTCACGGTGTAATAAAAAATATGTTCCGGCATGAAATAAGTTCCATAGGAACCTATTTTCTGTAAAATATGTTCCGGAACATACTTTATGTAAAATAAGTTCCTGACAGAATAAATCTCATGATATTTATTCCAGTGGAATCTATTTCACAGGAACTTATTTTGGTTGACACTTACAGCTGCAGAATACATCAAAATTCGATTAAATATATTGTTATGAATGATTTATTTGCTGATATCTTTCGATAACGCATTTTAATCGAAAAATGATAGTGTCCTGGTATTGTTATCTTGATCTTTATGTATATTCGATAGAATTCTAGAAAATTTGTTGGTGTTAAAGATTTCCTGTAATATCAAGTTTTGTCAGTCTTTGCCCAAAAGAGCCTTGAGTGGAGCAGTCAAACCTATCCAACAATAAATTTGTAGTTCACCCGAAGATAAGATATATGGCAGCCTTCTAGTCAAAATAAGGTAACATTTTTTTTTATTATTTTGGTGCACAGCTTCTCAAATGAACATGTCATACATGTTACTTTAGACGTAAACTCTGAACCACGTCAGATCAGCCAGCTGATACCAGCTTGACATGTAAAGGATAAGGTTATGAAATTTGATTACTTATTTTCCTTTTCTGGCTTTTATCTGTAAATGATGAAAGGATGTACCAACCGATAATATAGGGTTATTGCACGAATATTTGTGAATGTTGTCCCGAGCAGAATATTAAATTGTACAAGCTTGCGAGTGCAATTAATAACTCTGCGAGGGACCATATTCATCAATATTCGTACAATAACCCATTTATTGTATAGAAATATATGATAGTGATTCTAACATGTGCTACATTCTATATATTTTATAAATTAATCCAGGCATAAAATAAATATGATCACATAAGCTAGCTGACTTTCAAGGTATCGTATATTGATCAATTTGGTCGAGATGAATTTTTATTATGACATGATTACATAGATGACACGTATATAAAATTCTTACACAAGTTTTCTTGTTAAAATATGTATTCATTATAAAACCGTTAATTACCATTATACCTAATTAACAGTTGTGGTTTAATACGGCTATAAAACGGGAAATACAACTACATAACAAATAACACAAACAGGTAGGATCAAACATTCCATAACGTTAACAATATGATTAAATGTGCACGGGAACACGTTCTTTTAATGCTAATGAATTATTAGATAAAAATGGTAAGAAAATAATAGGTAGAGTAATACTAGAGTATCAGCCATTATCCTGAAAAAAATAATGATGGCCCGGCGCCATAAAAATTATTCTTGGCTGAGAATTATTTCTCAACCAATCAAAACGTTAGAATACTCCTGTTGTCATGGTATTTGAGTAAATTCTTAGACTTAAGAATATTTTAAGTTTTATGGTGCCGGGGTCAGGAGCCTGATCACCAAACAGCTGGATAGTTGTTCGGGTTTTCCCGTAAGTCTGATAGTGACGAAAAAGCTGAGAAACTGGCGAAAGTGACAATAAATTCCATCAATCTAACCAATCACATTGTGGAATTTTTACTCTACCATCTACCAAATAAATAGGGAAAATGTCTGCAACTATACATAACAACTCCCTGACCAGTAAAATCTGATAATAATATGACACAAAAGACTAAAGTAAAAACAGCTTTGCAAAAAAAATAATAAAATAAGATTACAAGTCACAACCACTATTAAAATCATCAATTTGTAGTGCAGGCGCGGATCCAGAGGGGGGTTTCGGGGGTTGGAACCCCCCCCCCCCCCTCCTTTATGTAGGACAATTTTGCAAAAAAGGTCAAAAATTGAAAGTTTGGTAAAATGGAACCCCGTTTTCTGTAGAAAGTTTGTACAACGGAACTCCCCGCCCCCTTTGTGAACAAAATTCTGGATCCGCACCTGCGTTGGCATTCTCCTGGTGTGCAGGAGATCGGGGTTTGAATCCCAAGGACTTTGTAAATGGTATCCGCTGCTTCTCCTCTAAGCATGAACGCAGCACGAAGGAGACTGAGCAAGGAGTCCGGCCGGAAGTCCGGCAGTGGGGTGATATGTCTACTACAGACTGTTACTTCAGTGAGCTAGCGCTATGAAATTCCAGCTCAGCGTGCTGGTCTAGTACAGAGACATCGAATACACATCGCGAAGTCTGGTTTTTTTTTCTGGCCGTGATATACATGAAAAGTTGTTGATTTGACATTAAACAGTATTCACTCACTCAGTCAATCAATCACTCACTCAGTCAATCAATGAATTTTACATTCTAAAATCTGACCTGATTTTTTAATAATTTGAAAGGTAGATTTTAAGCGAAACAACAGCTTATTTTAGCTTTCAGATTATGAACTTATAATTATGACAACTGTGACACTTTGTTTCACCGGATTTCACTTTCAATAGATTTCAACTGTGTAACCACTTTTAGTCAACCTTCATGTTGAGTTGTTTTGATTTGTCGTCACTTTCAGCAGTTTTTCAGCTACATCGTGACTACCAGACTTCTGTGGGAGGAATGCCCGGACACCAATCGAGCTGAGGGGTGAAGTAGGTGTCTAGAAATCTTAACACATGCAGCGGAGCGAGCAGGACTCGAATCCTTGACAGTAGTATTCGGCTATTGGTCATGAGTCCACGACCTTAACCACTCGGCCACCCGGGACCCCATCAACCTTCGGAAACTATCCAGTAAATCTGTATGTAAATAGATCATTGAATAATTAATCTATATAGTAAATAAATTCCACTTAATATCTGTTTGATTTTTAACGTGAATTTAACCATTTTATGTTTTTTTTTCAATTGTCCATGTGACTAATTAATGTTTTCTTGTAAATCTGAAGGAAAATTATAAGTGGGCTACAACGGTAACAAATTACGTTACTCGATGGAAAATGGATTACACCTCCAGAATCATTGAACTTCGTAATTTTCCAGGAAACGAACACATTGTACTTCTTATAATTAAAATAATTATTCGGCAAACAATACGTTATGTACTTCATACTTTTGTGTATTGTATTAATAATAAGTTGTAAATATGAATTAATATATGGAGAATACAACAATTTAATTAACAGTGAATACACAATAAAAATTAATGGCAGCCGAGTACACGATACCCGCAATACTTCAATAATTCAAGGTTCATATTCTGAAACTCAAAATAACTCGATCTTCAAACAGAACTTGATCAACTTTAATACCACGTCTGAGATCTGTTGTACATTTACGGAAACGACAGGAGACAGAGGGACATAAGGGGTATAAAAAGACCAGACGAGACAAACAAATTATTCCTACTACACTTTTTAATGTAACATGAATAGAAGATTGCTAAAAAATTCAAAATGGAGGAAGCCAAATAAAATTTTTTTTAAAAATTAATAAGCAAGTAAAAAATTTATCTACGGACGACAAAGGGACAATTAGTAGCTTTCAGGCCATTTATTGTTTGAGGAATGGTAACGCTTATACATATCGTCCGTTTGATGGAGATATAAAATCTGAGGTCCGTGTGCGTGCCATGCTCTGAACTCTGAAGAAGTTGAAAACCCCCTTTACAGAGTTCGTAAAGACTGGGCTGTCTTGGCCGCCACATAAGCTAAAATTATTCAAAGTTTCCGTTTTTTTTCTGGTGGCAGTCAAAACTCTTCCCTACCCAAACACTCATCATCATATAGCCGAAATATTGCTGAACGTGACGTTAAACCATAATCAATTACAACAGCATTTATAAGTACATTTTATGCAAAAGAACACGGAGTGCTCGACTGATGATGCCTCCGTGGAGTATAAAATCTATCATTTTAAATTAAGCACTTGTAGCATGAAGCTTTTAACCTCCCACGATAAATTTAGAAGTTATTACACTGTTTAATGATGTACTTCAAAATACTGTATCTAAAAATGTAGATTAAATTATTAGAAAACGTTAAATTGTTCAATTACTGTCATGAAACGGTCATTTGAAAATTTAGATCAAAGATGTATTCATAATTAATAAAGATTATCTTTGCAAATTATCATGCTTACGTTACTTGTGCCGTCACTGCGATGATCTTATGATGACGTCAGATGTGTAATCGATTGTCTGTCGTGTTTGGAGTTCTGAGCACGAAAACAAACACCGAAGAGGCGGCGAGTTAATTGTTCGCAAAATATTAGTCGGTTTAATATGTGAGCGAAAATTTTATTCTGAATTCTTAAACGTTCTCATCCTTGAATGAAATGCTCCCCCAAACGCTTCCTAAAAAAAAATATTTGCCGGATCCAGTCAACTAGAAGAGCGATTGGTGATTCCTGTAGCTTCAGAGCACAGATTTCATATGCTATCTTGAATGTGCAGATTATTTTAAGCTTCCTTCAAGCTTCTTTAGGGGAAGAATGATGGAATTGAAAAATATAACAGTTCATGTTAATGTGTCATTAGGACAAGAAGAAGGATACGTGAAATTAACATCTCCTACACAACTGGAAATCTAACCATCTAAGTCCATAGCCACTAGCGTTTTCAACCGGTTAATCAACCAAATGTACTATATTTACTCCAAAAAAGTTAAAATCAATAAACGTGCAATTTAATATTCAAAGATCAAATACAATTTCTTATTTTAAAAGTTTGACGCTCAACTGTGAATTGTTGGTAGGCATTTATATAAAAAATGGAACACGAAGCAATATTTTTAGAATCATCAATTAATAAAACAAACTGATGCATCTTCGCCCATGTTCTTTTGTGAGGCGATCAAGAAAATTATTTTTGATTAACCGCATAATTAACTCACTGACATCATGAACTTTACTATTAATTATTTCGGAAAATGGTCATGAAGAATAATATTAAAAGCTATAAATGTCACGAAAATGATATTAGAAAATTGCTTATTATGCACGATTTATATTTGAACGTGATGATGTTTACTTATCCGGAAATATATTGGAAATATCATTGTTTTCATAGCATCACCACCTACTTCGAAGAGGAGACCCTTGAGAAATTTGTTATGTACATAATTAAAAAGAACGCATTTAAAAAAAAAAGAAAGAAGCTTGCCTGACATATTTGTAGTGCAAGCTCTTTGTCTTTTTTCTCCTTGCAGAAATAAATGTAGAAATATGCTGACCAACATGGCAACGACGTCGTTTTTTTGGCCGAGAAAGGGGATTTCTAATGACTCGATGTCATATTTTAATTGCTGACTTTTTAAATTTCATTCATAAATATATTTAAAACAACTATTTTTTAATAGTGAGTAATTCCCCAAGTATTTGTTGATTGTCAAATGGCCTAGTATGCAAAGTTTCGTCAGATATATTTCAGAATAAGGTGCGGACAAATCTGACCTATCTTTTGTCATGTCGAGGTTACAATACACCCCATAAATATAGATATGCATATATCATTTTGTATATCATCAGAATATCATTCAGGTTTAATCTTGAGGAAAAGATAAAAATGCATACCTTACTTACATGTATACAAATAAATTAAGAAATATATTTTTTATTTTTTCTATAAATCGTTTCATTTTCTTAATTTTTTAAAATCTGATTCAAGTTACCACTTGTAAAAAATCATAGGGTTTTACCATTGGGAATTACATATTGACGTACACAATGGTTACCGAGAAGTAACTTATTTTAGTACAAGGTAACCGAAATCAAACACCGTGTAATAGTCTATAAATAGTACTTATGAAAACCCACACATATGCTATTATAAAAGATTTGCTAACGGTTATCCGGTATTTCAAATGAACAAAATGCCAAAACCAGTGGATGAAGAGTCCACCGCACTGAATAAAACGATGAGAAAAGGCGTGGAAAATGAATGTCGTAACAGCACAGTATGCAAATGTGAAAATTATGATCCCACGGATATAAAGTCAGCTGTTGATAAAAATGACAACGAAGAAATCGACAACTCCAAAAATTCGTCAAAATCCAAAGAGGAAAGATCCACAAAAGAAGAACTTTCTGAAAAACGGGCATTTATTATGTCTGAAGATAGTGACACACAGGATTTTATTGTGACATTTTCATGTTCAAAGTGTGCATGTACAGCACACAGCAACTATTTGGACGATAAAGAACTGAGGAAAAAAAGGAAAAAATCCAGATGTTGTTTCTGTGTAACAATATTTTCCGCTGTGATATTCTGTCTTTCAGTGACAGCTTTGTTGTCTTATTTAACATTTACTATATTAGGAGATAAAAAATCTGACAGTCAGATTTCGAACTTTAATACTCAACACGTTACAGCTGTGCCAAAATCATACAGTGCAAAAAAACATTCACAGATTTCGAAGAAATCAGATTCCTCTGTGGCCACATTTGAATTGGACGTAGACGGATTTAATCCAAGCACGGACAAAGTGCTGCCCTGGCACCAACACAAGGGAAGTAATTCAAAGAGCTTGTTTCATTACAATCAATCAAATAATTCCATTTCAGTATTAGAAGACGGTGTATATTTCATTCAAGTAACTTTGAGCGCAGATACAAACTCTGTTCATAATGGTAACTTAGTAACAATTTTGCCATGCATAACTTACAAAACCAAAGAAAACTGTCAAAGAATGAAAATTCCAGCCGGAATGGCCATTCCAATTCATCTCCAGGATGTTGTGAAAATGGACGCCTATGATACAGTCAAGATTACCGTCTTGTCGAAAGAAAACTGCATATATACCAGTCCTCATCACAACGTTCTAACTATTGTCCGTCTTCATTAACTCAGGAAGTGCTTTCAATTTTTGTGTTTATCGACTGTTATCAAATTGTTATGTATTAAATTGGTATGTTATATATTACATTATATTATTTTATTTTTGGAACCCTGAAACTGTGAAATTAATTTGACACGAAATCATATTATATATTTAACATATTCGTATAAACAAAATCACAAACTGATTTAAGGAGAGAATTGAAAATTATATTATATTTATCGCATATGAAATTTCGCCCGAAAACAAGATAAATTTTTCGTACTGATTTCACAAAGAAAAGAAGAC
>JAOXYI010399728.1:0-16167 GCA_028566495.1 Lithophaga antillarum
AATGCTAAACATAATTGACTGCTGCCCAGAATGTGACATATTTTAGGCCTTAACACAGACCGGTCATATATAAATGCACAAAATATGTGAGTGCCATCAATATGTTAAAAAATTAATATAAAATTGAAAAACTAACCGCCTCCTTTTCCACAGCTCCTGCAATTGGTGAAAATAGAGCTAAAGTGGGAAATTATAAATAATATAATAAAATGATGTAAGGGAAATAACTGTAATAGGTAAATTATAACAGGTACATGCACCTTAGTTTATATGTATATTTGGATACACAACACAATGGGCAGTGGGTAAAGTGCATCCAGGATATTTGTGGAAATAATTTAGTTCCTAAACCAATCGAAGTTCTGTTTTCAACCTTAATGGAATGGTATCAAACATATAGATATTGATGTTAAGGCAAATCAGCGTGTCAACTTGTTATATTGTAAATACGTACTATATGAAGTGAAAAGAGAAAAAATGAAAAATTACCCCAAAAAACTGCTCTTTGCAGTTTATTTGGTTGAAGTATGTAGTCGACAGACTTCAAAGGCAAAACTGTTGTATGTCTTTCAGAAATAATAGTTGCAAGTTGACAATTTATTTATTTATTTATTTATTTTTTTTTTTTGTCTGTTTGAATGAGGTTTTACACGTTTCAGCGATTTTCACCTATATCATGGCGTCCACGGTAGTAATTTTTCACCTATATCATAGTGTCCAGTTTTTACTGGGATGGAAAGCGGAGAACCCACTGAGAACTCCCGATCTTCGGTAGGAAAACTGGCAATCCTTGTCAGTTGAAATTGGAATCGACATCACAACCCGGGCAAGGCTAGAACTCACGTCGGTGATCAATAGTAGATATGATATGATTTAACAACAAACACTTTTCGTCTACTGAGGGCCAAAGATTGATTACATTTTCCAAAACAAATGAAGAATATAAAAAATCAAAAACAATTTTCTAGCGTACTTACCCAGAACTATTTCTAAGTGTCCGAGAAGCTGATGTTTGTGACGTCACGTTCTTCGTCCACTTACATATAAAAAATGTATTGCACTAAAAAAAACAGTAAAAATACCACACATTTTTTTCCCCGAACAGAACGACTTCTATTGGAAGCTCTACTCGCTTTTAGGCGGTGCCTATTATATTAGAGTCGAATCCCTCATAAATGTAGAATCTCTGATTAAAAATGTCAGAAGATACATATTCTGTTCTCTGTGATTACGGATGCGCCCAACGTAGGCTATATAGCTACCAATACCGTCAGGACAAATATCATATTGTTAGCTTAAACATAGCGAGAGATCAAAGGATTTTTCATGATCACAGAACATCAGATTGAACGACGCCAAAACGAGACTTTCTATCCATCTTTCAACAATATTCAACAATAAACCACCATAGAGATTATTTTCAGAAACATCTCATTGGATTTTCATATCTTGCCGAAGGCAGATCTATATGAATTTCTCTGACATACACAATAACAGTAGAAGTAGTCAACACTTCATTGACAACAACACTATGACTGATATCACATTAACTGTAAAATAAAGTTGTGTAACAAATCAGAACATATCCAAATGTTCAGCAGATATTCTAAAGCACAGCACAAACTAATTTTAGGAAATAAGAATATTGTCACAGATTGATTTAGAATTAAGTAGACGATAATGAACAAATTTAAAACGGATGTTCGCATGCATTTGTACATCTGTAAAGTTCATAGTTCTGGTGGGGACTGTTTCAGGCGTATTCAAATAGTTCTTGCTATTGAAAGCTTCAGACAGGGTTGAAAATGTCCCAGGAGAATGTACAAATGTATTTAGTACAGCTTTTATGTGATTATGTCTCGCCAGCAGAGAAATATAAAGAGGCTTCAGAACAGCCCTTTTATACATCACACATATATCATTCATATCATTTGTGGGGTAATATCGGGTGTTCAGGCGACATGTGATGATATTAATGGTTAATAAGGAAGAAAGAGCTCACTGGAGCTGTATGGGCTCTCCTCTCTGTAATAAGTCAGGTACATGAAGTCATGAAACAGCTGAAACATTGTTGAAAGCGGCGCTAAATCCTAACAAAATCAGCTTTCTATTTTTTGCTGTTCAGAGTATTGTCTAATTGTTCAATATTCTGGTTTCTTTTATTCTTTTACGTGTCGTTTTATTGTATTTCATTTGCCATAGATATACTTTTTGTGTAAGTAATATACACCTTATGAGCAAGTGATAAAACGGTTGTCTTCCCGTTACCTCTGATGGTTGAGCGTTTTTTTCTTTTTTTGTCAGTTTTTATTGACTTTTGTTCTTTCGAGTTTTCCTTTTGAAGATGCCTTGCACTTCGGTATTCTTACATATACCTTTACTTAAGCAAACACATTCACATATATTGTGTAATGTTATTTTTTTATAAATGGAAGATGAATGTAACTTGTTGTTTTGAAAGCAAATCCGTATGTCTGATTCATACATAAAGTATAAAGATTTTGATTCCATGATTTATTTTAATATTTTATTTGAAAAGGTAACTGCAACAGGAAACTTTCGAATAACAATAATACAACATTGATAATATTGCAATAGTCTTTATAGATATCAAAATTCATTTTCGTGGAAGAAAAAGTCTCAAAAGTTTTATCTTGAATCGAAGTAAAAGCTCATGATGATAATCGTCGAAGCATTTGCCTTAGAACAGCATTTCAAAAGCGATGTTTTAGTCTATTTCTTCACTCCCGGTGTTCCGATTGGACCAGCACCCCATGACTGAAAAGAAAAAACAGCAGAGAATGTCAAAACAATTATTTTTAACCTTTGAATAATAAAAAAAAAGGTCAGGTAAAATGAGATGAGGTCAGTGAAACTTTTTTTAATTTCTGTTATTGTTTAACTCGTTTTTATGCAAATAGAATATTATTTACTATCCCCTGTGCAACATGTAGAAGATGTAAGTTAGAAATATATGAATGAGTAGCACGGAAATATCCTTTTCAAAATAGATTAACCTAATAAACGGTGGAAAAGTGAACGGTATTTCAATGACAGTCATGATCAAAGGTAAACTATTGAAAGACTACAGTTATCTGAACATCAGCAAATTCAGTTTCAGTAATTTACGTCGTTATTATGAAGTCAGATATTTAAGTGGATTATTTTACCACTACTATTAACTAACGCATACATCCTTTTTTGTCTTCAGCTGCCATACCATGTAACTACAATGTGGTTGCAAGACTGCAATTTATACGTCGAAATGCAATACTGTGCTACTATAATAACAGAAACGAAAAACAGGTTCCTTAACTTTGTCAACATCATAAAAATAAGAATACCTCAGGTGGATCTCTTGATGAGTGGAATAAAATTCTGTCATCCACAGTATTAAGAGCTGGCACGATTGGAGGACCATTCTGTAATGAACAAATTGAAAAAAACAACAGATATATATTTATAATTAAACGGGTTAAATTTAGCCTTCCGAAACAATATTAGAAGTCAACAAAGCGATGATAAAATGAAAGAGATTATAAATATTACAATCTTAAGAAATTTGATAGTCATTAGTCGTGAACTGGTTGCAAAATGTAGCATACATGTAGGTGTGGTTTGATGCTTCCTGGATGTAAATGTATTTTTCCAACATTTATATTCCCTTTTTGTCCAACTGTCGTGGACGTAGGCAGTTCTAACAACGTGACAACATGACGTGGGTTGTTACATGTAATAAACCACAACACGCATACCTTTCTGAAGCACCCGTGTTACGTTTTCCGATGTTTGATTCCCGGTGCGGTTTTGTTGCATGCAATTACATGTATGTGCTGTTTATCTCCAATATCTAGGTATTGTGTTTGAATGACTTAATCATTGCTTTAGATTTTAAGTATATGCCGAAGAGTCTACAACCGACATAGTTGAACATGGATGAATAATCGAACATATATAGCAATAATTGCTGCATTTTACCAGTTTCCTAATCTTATAATCAGAAATTAACAGAAGACGTAAAATCTGAAATTTTAAATGACGAAAATATTGATAAAATATGCTGACACTACAGTCATATAATGTCCCTTAATTATTATAAAAAGTTTGGAAAAGGTTAACATGATCAATGCAGCTGATAAAACTGGATTATTAAAATACGGAAAAAGGATAAGCAACTGGCAAACTTTGGGTAAATTAACTTCTCTACTTTAATCCTCCACAACTGTGTAATATGTCTTTGCGCTCATATCAGATTCGACTCAAATATCACAACTTTATTGTACAAATAATCA
The DNA here is from genome assembly GCA_028566495.1 of Lithophaga antillarum. Classification (NCBI taxonomy): domain Eukaryota; kingdom Metazoa; phylum Mollusca; class Bivalvia; order Mytilida; family Mytilidae; genus Lithophaga; species Lithophaga antillarum. The sequence goes on from JAOXYI010399728.1 coordinate 4,293, forward strand.
GGACTATGCATTATCTTTATTGTTACATTTAAGTAAATAAACTGGATATTAATCTATGTAAACTGTTCTCTAATTTAAAGGCATAATCTCTTGTCATGTAGCATGTATTAAAGCTATATTTTTTAACAGAGAATTAATAGGAACCAGTAAATAATTCGTTAATAATTAACTTGTTCTCTTCTTATTTATCTGTTGCTGTGTTTACAGGTTATCACCGGCTATTTTGTCTTCATTGCATCCAGAACGTCTCGGATCTTATCTTAATATAAAAGATCCGAAATTTTCCGTATGTGGGTATTCCCAAACATAAATAACCCGTATTTGTTGGAATTCCAACACAAAGATGGCGGATCATAATCCGTCGTTATATCTGCTGTACAGGTACAAGGATATAATGGCAATGGACCAGTCAAATAAAACAACGAAGCCGAAACAGGTACAAAAAGTAACAAAAAATGATCAGAAAAATTAATTCCGTTTAGGCGCAAAGCACAAAAATTGAGTTAAAACTAATTGAAAGTGTTTCTGCTTAAAATATTGTCAGCATATAACAATTTAAAAAAGATAATTGTTCACTGCGAAATAATAGGATCTAATTAGACAATTACAGCAAACCATATACAAAGTCAACGCCACAAACGTTTGAGTAACAAAACAAAGTACTCTATGTTGATTTCTTCTTGCTATTACGTGCTAGTTTGCACGGTCTTCAGAATGCAAAGCTGGGCCCTGGATGGCCTAGTTTCTAAGGTCACTGACTCATGACGACTGGTCCAACTTTGCTGCCGTGGGTTTGAGTCTTGCTTGCCCAGATTCATGCGTAAAGGTTTCCAGCAACCTACCCACGGTCGGACGTTTCAACGGTCAGCTAGACAGCTGTCCGGACATTCCGCCTTAAAAAGTTTTGTAGTCATGATATAGCAGAAAAATTGCTGAAAATAACAATAACCAACCAAAAACAAAGGAAAAAATATCCACCTTTTCTTTTAGGAATATATAATAATAAGTATTCTATTGTATCCAACTTGGTCATTTTAACAGTGAAATACTTTATTTATTCAAGCAGATGTTTGAAAAAAACTCTTTCCTTACATGGTCTGAAGCAAGCCATAAAAAATCTGTACAAGACAGAAAAAGGTATTGCAACAAAAAAACAGGAAATTGAAAAATTTCAGAATATGTGGAATGGTTGGCACATACTGTTTCAAGAGTAGTTTTGCTAAATCCATACTTTAATTTCCATAATAGTTCTTTTTTTAATATCTCACTACACCAATTATCTGAGTAATTTTGAGAGTAAATGAAAAAATCAGTGAGTTGTCTTCCATTCCTTGGATGGGTTGGTAATCATGAGATGTCAGGTCTGGCAGTCTGCTTTACCTAACATAGTAATGAGGACAATTCAATGAGGTTTCCACTGTAATATGATATAAAAAAAATAAACATTTATTGTAGATAAGATATTTAAAGTACACAGAGACTGATGACCAATCAATTTTTCTTTCTTTTCCTATCCAATATATATATTTTTTTTCTCTTCTGTTCTTTTTTTAAAATATTTAAAAAAAACCTTTTCCACTTGAAAATATATGAATAACACTAGATGATGTGAAATGTTTTTTTATTTAATATATGTTTATCATTGTGTATGTGATTGCATATTCTATAAATGATATATGTTTATGTTTGTGTAAATGATTGTATTAATAAATGTGACTATTATGTGGAAAAGTGAAAAATAAAATAGATATAAAAAAAAAAATTTGTTAGGTCATCGTGGTTATTAAATAATAGTTTTTAGTAACATCTTTTGCTGTAAAATCGATAACCTGCATGACTTTTTCCTTTGAAAATTATAGAACAGGTTAAATTTATTGACCAATCAGATAATGGTAATCGCGCAGGTTTCAAAAATCCGTTCATAGTCTTTTTAACCCATAATAAATGGCTGATTTGACAAACCTGTTACTTTATTTGGACTAAAATTCAATAAAGTCTTTTAGTTTTTATTGTCATCCTTCAAATTTATGTTCTGGCCAAGCTGAAGCGTATAGTACATGTATTTCAATTGTCCCTAGGCGGATTACCCCGTGGTGACTGAAATAGCCTAATACCGAAAAGAAAAAAAATCGTCGATAACAAAGATTGAGATATAGTTTGGATGCAGTTTGGTATTTTACTACCAAATTCGTCTAAATTTTTATATAAATGCACAACTGGCCCTGACTTTGCCCCTTCATACATGTACACTCATGTGCCAAAAGTATGTCAACTTTTAGAATTTACCAGTGTGTTTCAACTAAACAGCCAACTTTTAAAAAATTCTTCTGACATTGTTTCTCACTCAATTTTCACAAAACAATCACCATTACAAGCAGAATTCTTCCTAATTTTATCTATTTTGAAATAATTTTACTTATGGTTTTTGCAAGTATTTATAAGTTAAACACAAATCTGAATTTCTGATGACAGAATTTACTATATATTCTATGTAAATTGTGAAGTCATAAATCCAAACTTATTTTAAAGCTATGAATTATTTGACAATAGTTATTAATAAATTATTTTGAAATTATATGACAAAACTATAGATCATTCTAGTTTTGATGGTGTAAAATTCATAAAAATCGGATGAGAAATAAAATGGTGAGAATTTTTTTAAGAAGGAGTGTTTTTAGTTGAAATACACTGGTAAATTCTAAAAGTTGACATACTTTTGGCACATGAGTGTAGTTGTGAAATAGTTTTCAACAACCAGAATTTAATTGTTACTAAGCTCAGAAGCAGATACTTGTGACAAACTCTTGCATATACATATTGAGGGTAATGGGTACCAACAACATGACTTCCAGAAGTCTTTGGAAAAGTGGAGGACTACCCAGAATAAATTCCTTAAGAGTGGAACATACACCGACTCTACACTTTAAATTATTTAATTTAAATTAAACTTGAACTGATTTATTTTTCTCTTACAAAATGTCCCATTGGTTTCTTTGAATGGCCCATTCTGATGCAAAATGGCCCACTGATGTGTTCTGAAAAGGGGCCATAGTCCCATTGCTAAAAAATCCTTCCCAGTCACTGAACATCATTATCGAACTTGACCTAGATATTCATAAGATACACTTACATACCACATCAAGCTTTAATCTGACATTTGGTACTCAAATTATCATCTGGAAACCTTAAAATTCGCATTTTCAAAATACAAAAAGGGGGGTAACTCTAGTAAAAATTGTCAAAAAATTGTCATTATCGAACTTGACCTAGATATTCGTAAGATACACTTACATACCACATCAAGCTTTAATCTGACATTTCGTTCTGAAGCTATCATCTGGAAACCTAAAAATTATCATTTTTGACATACAAAAGGGGGGTAACTCCAGTAAAACTTGTTGAAAAATCATCATTATCGAACTTGATCTAGATATTCATAAGATACATTTACACACCAAATATAACTCCAGTCTGACATTTCGTTCTCAAGTTACCATCTGGAAATCTAACTAGAGGCTCAGGTGAGCCTGTATCGCTCACCTGACTTAAATAAGCCCATTGAGTGTTGAGAAATTATTATTTCTGCATGATGAATTGTCTGCTGAAGATGGCAATCTTGGATGCAGATCAGGGTCATCGGATATATTTTGAAAGAACCATCCATCAAAGATTGGTCACAATTGGCCAAGAAGTTGCAGAGGAGAAAATTTTAACAATTTTCCCATAGAGTCCTATGTTAAAAGTATGTCAGCTGATGAGCTGATGGTGGCCATCTTGGAAGCACGCCAGATCATCGGATACAATTCTGAAAGAGGACCACCTAAGGACCATTCCACCAAAGTTTGGTCACAATTGGCCTAGCAGTTCCAGTGAAGAAGATTTTTAAATATTTTTCCCATGGGGCCTATGTTAAAACTATGTCGGCTGATGACGGCCATCTTGGATGCATGTCGGGGTCATCAGATATAATTTTGAAAGGGGACCACCTAAGGACCATTCCACCAAAGTTCGGTCCTGATTAGCCAAGCAGTTCCAGTGGCGAAGATTTTTAAATATTTTTCCCATAGGGTCCTAGGTTAGAACTATGTCAGCTATTCTGAAAGGGGACCACCCAAGGACCATGCCTGCCGAGTTTGGTCAAAATTGGTACGGGGTTTCAGAGGAGAAGATTAAAATGCAAAAGGTTAACCACAGACGACGGACGCCCAGTGGTAGCAAAAGCTCACATGACCCTTTGGGTCAGATGAGCTAAAAACAACGGATATGGAATTATGTCAAGGAAATGGCATCCTATCAGTATCTCCAAAATAAACTAACCAAAAACATCTAGGGGTCTCCACAAGGTCTTCAACAGGGGCAACCAATATGCTGTGGCATTAAACTAGTTTTGTTGGATCCAAAGTATAGGTCCCCTAAGTATGGTCAAAGGCAAAACTAAAAGCACAACTGACTTGTTGCCTTTCCCTAATTATGCATTATTTGAGGAAGTTCAAAATTTTATCAAAAATGAAATTATGCGAAAGTAAATAGGGAGGTGCACACCAGCAATGTATAGAAACTATAAAACTGACTGAGTCAGCAAGGGCCCCGCCGAGGCAATGTATCGGTAAATAGGAAGTAGTTGCTCGACAGATCTGAAAATTGCTTACAACGTACATCACATTATTATGAAGCTGAATACCAAATATCAAATTATTCCCTTCCATACAAGCTGAGAAATCTGTGACCAAAAAATTGTTGACGGACGGACGGACAGACGGACAAGGTGAAAACTATAGGGCACCCGCATCTCGATGCAGGGCCCTAATAAAAGCCATGGTGTACATATATCAAAGAAATTAAAGGTCTAATATTACTTGCAGATATGGTGATAAACTAAATGTCCAAGAGTGGAAAGATCTTCATAGAGCTCTAGCTGATCAAGGTGTGTCCAGTTTTCTTGACCTCATGAATCTCATACATAGCCTGCCTCCAACATCAGTATCCAATGAAAGATGCTTCTCACACATGAAGTTAATGAAATCAGGTAAATCGAAAGGCTTTATTTTAGAACTTGTATCAAATAATTTACATTGGACTTGATGTTCCTTAACTCTGAGTCCTCAGAGTGTAATTCTGTAGCTTCTGTTAACTCACTTCAACAGGATTTTTCAACATTTAATGATTTATGATTTTTAGCTTTGTCAAAAGTTGCTGCTGAACACATGATGAACATGCACCATGAAATTTGTCCTGTTTTGTAACTGCATTTTGGCATTTTTATTTCCAGATCGTCGATGTAGGATGACCTCTGAAACTATGACAGATGTGATGAGGGTCAAGCTTGAGACAGCTGATGTGACTAACTTTGACCCCACAACAGCTATTGATTTATGGGCAGTAAGTTTTACCATCACTTAAGGAAGTATAACTTTGCATGAATACAATGTACAAAATGTAGTATAAATCTAATCTGAGTAAAGAGTAAAAGTTCCTATAAAATTTTGTTTTGAAATACCGGTAGTTACCTGGTATCAAAATCCTGTCAGATTTAAAAATAATTTATCATTGAAATTTCATTTAAACACATACAGAATTAAAATACATGTATAAAAATGAAGAAATTTTGTCTTTTAGTGTACCCCTACTGGTTGGCCAAGAAGACCTAATTTTATTCGAAAAAGACGTGCTGAGCCTGACCAGAACAAAGTCCAACAGATAGATGTAGAAACAGATACAGAGAGGGCAGAAGAGATGGAAAATGAGAAGAGAGCAGAAGAGATTGAGAGTGAAGAGACATTGAAAGAACAGAGAGCAGAAGACAGGGAGAGTGAAGAGACAGGAGACAGGGAGAGTGATGAGACAGGAGACAGGGAGGAAATAGGAGATGAGGAGGGTGAAGTGAGAGCAGAAAACCATGAAGTCAGGGAAAGTGAAGTGAGAGAGGAAGATAATGTAGTGGTTCACATTTGTGACTCTCAATATAATTCTGACAGTGACAGTGATAATGAACAAGATGAAATTGAAAATGAGAAAAAAGTATTTTTTTATGCTGAAGAATAATGAACATTACATGTATATTGATTTAGAAAAAAAATAAAGTCATTTGTTCGCAATAACTTTAATTTAAACACTTATGCCATTAATTCAGCATATCTTGTGCAAAAATTGTTATATTTTTGGTGAGTACAACAGCTGACATCCAGTAAAAAAAATACAAAATTCATTATGATTGAAATATTCCAGTTAAAAAATAGGCAATTTGTAGCTTTAAAATATGTCCCAGGAGAGGCCTAGAATCAAGGATTTTGCACCATTTACCCCAGACCCCCGGCCGTGATGGACACCTCGCTACGCGAGGTGTGCCAAGCCGCTTCGCGACTTGGGCTATGACACCCACAGCAGGTCTAGGAACTTCAACAATCTTGTAGACCTATTGTCTATTATACTATAATTTTTTATTTCTTACACTGAAAAGATGTATATATTTTAGTACAAATCTACCTAAGAATCAGGCAGTGAGCATCATATGTACCAAAAAATCCTACAATGATCAAGATGAATATGTATGCTGGACCTCACATGTGCTAAATGAATGCGGGCTTTCCATTTATATGCAGGTAATTGGAGTAATAAAATACAACAATGTACAAGAAATGCACATGTTTAGGTAATTGGAGTAATAATGTACAAAGTATGCACTGAAAAGGTAGAAAACAGGGGAGATAACTATAGACTTTTTTTTTCTCAACATTTTGTTGAAATCTTACATAAGTTAGTATAGTATAGTTTACTTTGTATAGTTTATTCCCCAAAAGCAATATAGCTTATAGGTACAACACATATTATATAAATAGCTTACGCAGGAAAGACTCCATGTAATTAACATATAAAGCATAAAACATATTACATTATAAAGTTGTTCTTAAACTGACAGCATGTTTAAGATATTCAGATATTTCTTTAACATTATGAGTCTATAATAGCTGTATTAACTTAAATACAGAAGTATATGTATCATAATAACAGAAGTATGTGCATAATAATAACATAAGTTTGTATTATCTTTATTTTCTTTTTTGGTGAGATTTTTCTGATCGTATTGTGTTATCTTTAGCACAGCCTCATTCTTATTTACATGTACTTAATTTTTGCTCCTCTTTTCATGAACAGAATGATCAAATAATTCAGTTCAATAAAAGTATTGGTAATTCATAACATTAATGAGTCTTCTTTGTTAGACGTGTCACTTGTCCAAAATATCATCTAGTATATAATAAAGTAAAAAAAGGAGCATAACTCTGGGAAAAATGATAATGGACGGAAAGATAAGACACTTCACAATGATCATATAAAACTATGAGTTCCTTAAAGTTTGGTTGAAATCAATTGATTTTTAAAGAGGCTTAATGTGACAACAATGCGGACAACAGGGCTAAGAACAAGTGATATCTATGTACTGTCCTTAAAGGTGACACAGTGAACATTAGAGCAAAAGTTGAATGGGAGCATTACATAATACCCTACTATAATTGACTAATTCAAGGACCAGAACTCTGGAACACAAAATAGATCAGACCTCCAAACTAAACCTAATGGAGGGAAATGAAGGAGACAATCAGATGGACAGATATCATATTGGTTTCACATAATTACCCAGTTATAAAATCCACTTTTTACAGAATAAAAAATGAACTTTCTCTTCAAATAACTAATGAATATACCTTTTGATGCTTTAAGACCCCACCTAAACTTGTAATTCCACTGCTCAGTTGTCTGTACCTGAAAAACATATATTTCTGGTTTAACAAAAATCTGCATTAGTTAATGAACAAAAAAGATCTTTTATCAGTAATAGATGGTAAGTAATGTCTCATTACTGTACAGAAACAGGAAGTAAGGCTGCCAATGAGTATACAATATTACTTTACAGCGATGCAGCGAAAAATTCCTTTTTACATGAAATCACAACCATGAAAGCAAAACTGGAAATAATTACAGTAATAATTAACATTCCTAATTAAATGCTCTAGATTGACACTAATTATGGATAATTAGATAATTTTATACTACTGAGTGCATTTACACTGATCTGCTGAATTTGGATTCCCTTCTCAAACCAAAAATATTTCAACAGGTTGTTCCTATTTTACTGGTAATTCTCTCTGCAGAAAAATTGACATGGTGTCTGACCTATATAAGTTAAATATACATGCTAATTGACTCAATTTCTATAATGATGTGTATCCTGTGTTATGTTGAAATCTTGAAAATGAGTTTAAAGTTTATACTTCAGTTCAATATATAGACTTCAGTGGTAAAATGTACCTACTTCATACTTATATTGAATCAACAAACAATATGCATGAGATTCTCAGACTTTTAAACAAAAAAACAAATATCAAAATCTTGAAGATTTTCAAGACCAATATCAATCATATTTTGTGAAATATGGCAGGCCTGTTACTTTTTTCATACAGATTTGATCAAATACCAAGTCATTTTAATATACTTACTTGAATGCAGAAAGATAAACAAGACAACTGATTTATTAAGAATATTTACACCCTAACACCCCAAAACTAAACATCGGAGACTATAGACATAATACTCCAAGACATGGAGACACAAAAGAAGACCAAGTTCATTATTAAACCAGTTTAAAGCAAGGCTTCTTTTTATTGTGTCCCTATAAAGTAACTATGTATTAAAAATATTTTGGGGGTTTTAGTTTTTATACTGCCTGAAAATTGGCAAGTCTGGTTAGCTGCCATGCTGCAGTGAGTACTTCCCAAGGGTGTTAGCCTTTTTTCAGGCAGCATGCAAGCCCACAATTGAAGATTAAATTGTAAGTCAGATTCCAACAGATATGTTGGTAGTTTTCCAGACATTATCAGGACAGAGGACTGTGTTGGAATCCTCTTTTACCTTTGCTTTTCAACCTCTGGTAATCAAAAGAATGGCTAAAAAAGGCAAACACCTACAAAATGTTTTTCTCAAACTAGTTCCTAAAAAATCTTTTTCTAACAATAAATAGAAGAGAAAGAAAACTTTACTGGTTGTCACCAGTTTTTTTTTTTTTTTTTTGTCTTCTGTCGAGGTGAATACTTTTTCACCAAAAAACCTGAGAAATGTGCTCATAAAAATCTGTAGAATTTTATACAATACATACTTGCACACAGAGATGATAGATGTAATTAAGTATCATATTCTGCCTTTTACTTGTCATGTAAGTAATGAATCACTTATGTTTTATACTCCCAAAATAAACATCTCTGGGAAAGTACTACAGGTCAGAATACACCCACTTGTCAACCATCAAAAGATTGTCACCTGACTTTCATCTTAACACCTTTAATCACATTTTTTGCCTTTCAGAGTTTTTTTTCAAATGCTTTGATTTTTTTATCAGAAGTTCAAGATATTCATAATATTTGACCATCCACTTTGATCTTGACGTAAATTTTTTAAAATAAAATTAATTTCCCTTTTTTCGCTTTTGGTGTAATAATTTAACATTTTACCTAAATGGAACTCTTTTTCATATCTTTTTAGTTGACTAATTTTAGAATAATTAATTTTTATTCCACTTTTCATACCCAATCCAGGGATTAAGAAATAATGTGCATTTTGTTAAACATACAAATATCAAGGGACATAATTCTTGTCATAATTAATGTTAGTTCTTAAAGATAACTCAATATATAAATATGATAATCATTATGCAGGAGTTCTGAAAACTAAAATATTTGTTTAAATTTTTTTTTTAAATTATTGAATTTTATTTTTTTTAATATTAGTATAATTTTGTTGCATGGCAACTTAAAATTATTGACTTTTAACATTTATCATTTTTAACATTACTTCAGGATAAAATCACTAGGAAGAAACTAAGTCATGTCATTTTTGCTTTAATAAATTTCAATTCTCAAGTTTTGATCTGACAATTTCAATGTTCCTTCCTCATTTAATCTATTTTTCTGAAGAATTTTATCAGCTAACAAATGTTGAACATCACCAGTTGACCTTTAATGTATAAAGTTCTTGTCGCAGGATGACAAAAGACTTATAAGCTATTGATCAATACATAGATATACCATGTAACCAGATCCATAAGTTATTACAGTTACTTCATATTTTAAAGCAGAATTTGTTTTATTCTTAGCTACAAATTTATCTTTCTTGATGTTTATAATAATAATAACAAAACAAAAACAAATCATTTAGTTCTGTGGTGGCCAAATTGAACACTTTTCAGAAGACTTTACCAGGAGGAGTTTCCTTGTGATAATTGGTAATAGCCACCTTTCGTAGTTCATTAGTGTGTGTATTTATAAAAATCGGAGTCAAATTTTACAAATCTGCTCCCACTATAAATTAAATAAGTAACATTACTTCTGGTATTGACAAAAAATAAATCTTGTGGCATCAAAGTGTATTGTTGGGTTTCGTAGATCCTGCGCTTATATATCTAGTCAAATTTAGGACTCTATTTTCATATAAGTGTGTCTGTAAGCAAGCGGTACAAATTCAGCTCAGCTTAGGGAACTATCTTTTTATCAGCAAATAGGATTATGTTCCTATAGATTTCGCTGTAATATTTATAGACACATTGTAGTTACTTAAAAAACTCAAATTACACGAACGAATGACCTTAGCATTTTTACTTCAAATCTGAGGTGCTTCTACAAAAGACAAGCTTTCCCGTTGATCTTGAACTATCCGTTTTACTTCAAAATGTCACCAAAACGATCTTGAAACTTTCTTAATATTGTTTTCGTGAGTTGAAAGATTAACAAGTATGTCAGTGTTTAAATAGATCATAATTCTAATGCAGTTATGGTTCTAAGGAGCTACATCATCTCTAAGAGTCAAACTTGCTACTAAATCTCTTGAAATTTCTAATGCATTTTGTTGGAAAATTGCACTTTTTTTCATTCAGAGTGCACACAAATTTCGGCAGAAAAAGCCCCTACATACATATCATTTTCATTCAATCAGTCATGCTGGTTTACACAAGAAGATTACAGCCAATCGGAAACCATAATGCCGCAAGGAGGCTATATTGGATGTCAGTAGGACACTATCCATAGACCATTTCATTTACAGTTTTTGTTTAAAGTTGTTTCACAAAAAATAATGTTTGAAATTCAAGTCAACCAAAAGCCAAAATGTGAAATAACGGCCACATTGGATTCCAGATCAGCAAAGCATGAAAACGCGTTTTAGATGACTATTCATAGATCATTTTTGTAAAGTTTCAGTGGTTTCAAACAAATAGGTTTTTGAAATTCCAGCCAAACAATTTGCCTGGAACAGCCATATTAAATAAACGATCGATATGAAATGAGCACGATACAACTAACCTACTAGTTTCTGGTGAAAAACGTGAACGATAACGGAAGGATGGTGGACGCTTAGTGATAGCAAAAGGTCAAATGACCTATGATAAGACGAGCTAAAAAGAAACTATTATAAACAAAACAAGTCTTCCTGTTCCGAGAATGAGATTCTTGGTTAAGCTGCTTGAAAGGAGTAGGTGCGGTATTGGTCTTATTTCGCCCCAAAAATAAAGTATTTCCAATCAATATGAATTTCATTTCAATTTGCTCCATGAATACGTGGAAACTTTATATAGAATAATTTTTGAGTACATCTTGCATACACCGGGGGAAATTTACTACCAAAATGAGTCTAAAATGGAAATTTCTGTCATATTTGACAAAAAATGGCGTTTTTAGTACACATTTTGTCCAGGAAATATAGAGCGCAACCGTCGACAAAATAAATATTCAAACCAGAGGTGTTATTTGTAAAACTACTACTTCTGATAAAATATCTAATTTGTCGAAGCATGCGCTCGATATTTCTGAATCGAAAAACCAACTAAAAATTG
>JAOXYI010400832.1:0-16165 GCA_028566495.1 Lithophaga antillarum
TTCTGGACAATACTGGTAAAATACTAGTTTACTAGTATTCTTTTCTTTGAAGCACACAGAAACAATACTGGTTAACCCGTATTTTCTAGTATTTTATAGCATCTGTAATACCAGAAAATACTAGAATCACAAGCTTATGTAAGTTGCTAAGGACTACAAAAAATATACATTACTGGATTACCAGTATTGCCGATACTGGACAATACTAGTTTTCCAGTATTACAGATACTGCAAAATACCGGAAACAATACTAGAAGAAAGTTTGTTCCAGTATTGTTAAGAATACTGGTAGTATCAATATTGTGATCGTAAACTACGCATTCTAAGTGAGAAAATTCAATCAGAAAAATGTAAACAAACGTATTTATTTTTAAAATTTTGTTAGACATTTGCCCTGCATTGCGTCAACGTTTTGTGGATTACAAAGAGCTTTAATGAATATACCGATAAATTTCTGACACTATCAGTTTTGAATTATTTCTAAAATTAATAATTTTGTAATTGTCGGGTCCGTTAACGAAGAAATTAACCATACTTAGGACCATTTACAGGTCTGTTAATAGCCTTTGTACAGATATGTTTTGATATTCTCACAGATATTTTCCTTAATTTGTCGTGTCAGGTTAATATTTTGTCATTTTTTGCATGTAAATCAACTAATATTGTTGTTGTTCATTCGCTGCTTTTTACTAAAAAGAATGTATAAATATGGTTTTCATTTCCATGATTTCGGACAATGAAAGCAAAAAGAAATAAGAATTTTAATGAGCAAAAACAGTCAGGTTCAGATCTAATCTCTCTTCCAAATATTAACTTGGAAACCTGTTATAATGTCCGGTTTGTGTTTACTCTCATGTTAACATCGGACAGCTGTTGATAGTCAGGAAGTCCGGCCCAAGGTAACTTGATTTGTGGCCAAGTCTCCCCAAGTTAATTTGCATCAGTCCTGAGAACCGGTCAGGACGACCACTTTTGTCAGGAAGTCTGCTGTTGTCAGGACGTCCGCTATGGAAACAAACTAGTGCGTTTACTTAGGCCCTTTATGCAGTTCGTTCGTCAAGACAAAATATAATAATAATATCATTATTATTATTTAACTTTATTTCATTATTCGGAACAATATATCGAAACTATCGAAATATCTGACAAGTCAAGGAAGCGGCCTTCGAAGTTAACTTAGTTTTGTAAGGGCGTCTGCCCTTCGTTTTGTCCTACCGTCTGCCCCAAGTTCGCTTCAAACTGTCACGACGACACCTTTCTTGTCATCAAGTTAACCTGCAGTGCGGTCGTTACGACATGTTCATGTTAATTTTGAAAGAGGTTAGGTCTGCACCTATCTGTACGGTTAGTCATGTATATCCTAAAGAAGAACAATGTAGCAGGTTTCCTTGGTGGACACTGGTGTAACGCGTGTCAACTGGCCAGTTCCGATTGATACAAACGTAGCTGTGACAGTGTTTTCGTTTACCTATGAATACTTTTTCATCATATTACCCATAACGATTATTTCTAAAATATAACCTTTTACTTCCGACGGGTTGATAATAAATCGTTAACATTAAGCTTCTGTTCTTTCCCTTTTACTATTTTTCAGTTAAAGTAAATTAACCAAACGATTCAGGGGCCTGGGTGACCGAACGGGTCGCTGACTCTTGACCACTAACTTAACACCGCTATCGTGGGTTTGAATCCTACTCGCCCCGCTTCATGTGTTAAGGTTTCCAGACACCTATCCATGGCCACTGGCTTCACCTGTTCAGGTAGATTGCTGTCTGGGCTTTCCCCATCCCCAGTGTCTTGTAGTCACGATATAGCTGAAAAAAAAATGAATAAAGTGACGATAACACCCCAACAACCAACCAACCAACCAAACATTTCTCAACTAACAAGTTGTTGTAATTATGATGGACGTAGAATGGATCATTATTAAAATCAAATACTTAAATTTATACTCTTACTGAATTACATGTACTTACCTGTTATACCATTAAATCGGGGGTTTTCTTGAGCACTCTGTTTCCTCTAACAACATTATCATTTATTTACTGAAGTATCCTTAAAGAATTTGTTTTACCCTGAGATTTACCCCAATAAATTCTTTAAAAAAATTAAGCAACTCGTTAACGGACCGTAAGTATGTCAGTAGCTCGATAACGAACTTAAGGGCAAACTTAACTCTATTGAAAAAATAATTTTTAAAAAGATATTAATTTTATTTGTATGATTTAGTAAGTGCATATCTTACATTTCTGACAGCAAACCGAAAACAGTCCATTAAATGCATTTTCTTGCAACAAAATTGTGAGCATCGAATCTTTTATGTTAACAAAGGGTAGTTGTGCGCCTTTTCGCTTTGTTTTTTTTTTTTTTTTGTTGTTTTTGTTTTTGTTTTTGTTTTTTTGAGAAACTGTACAAGATTTTAAAACAATTATTGTCTTAATGGTTTCATAAATAAATACTATTTGGACAGATGCATTGTTTCTTTGTAAAATACTGCTTTTAACGATATTCGATATTTAATCATAGGTTTTCGTTAATTTAGCTCCATTTTCGTGTAAACGGACCTTTTTATGGCTTTAAATTAATGAAAAAAACACTGCATCAATTAACATTGGATGAAAAAATGACGGTTCCACATAAAAATATGCCCATTTTCATCCTTTTTTGGCCCCTAATTTTGAAACTGTAAGGGCCAGAATCTCCATTATCAATCCCAACCTTTAATTTTAAAAGGATGATCCTACTAGAACAAAAGTTATCGCACGGAAACCAAACTGTCTACAGACGGAGCGATACAGGGTCAGGGTACACTGAAAAAAAAAAAACTAGTAAATTTTACTAGGTAAACTAGTAAACTTACTGTCCATGGGAATACTAGGCTATAAGTAATTTTACTTGGAAAGCTAGTAAAGCTACTAGTCATCACTAGTAATAATACTACATTTGCCTAGTAAATTTACTAGATTTGAGTAATATGAATGTGCATGTTCTGGTAATTCTACTCCTCTCACCTAGTGCAATTACTAGGAACAAGTAAATAAACTAGATAATCTTAGTAAATGTACTTCCCTGGCCTAGTGAAATTACTAGGCGCAAGTAATATAACTAAGTATTACTAGAAAATATACCCATCTTACCTAGTACAATTACTAGGTGCAAGTAACTAAACTAGAAATGGCTGGTAAATATACTCCTTTCTGCTAGTGAACATACTAGGTACAAGTAGCAAAATGAGGTCCTTCTGGTAGAAAAACTCCTCTAGCCTAGTAAAAATACTAGCTGCAAGTAACAATACTAAGGGTTCCTTGCAAAATATCAAGGTAAAATACAGGATAATGTTTCAAATTTTGAAACAGTCTGGTTTCTTTTCAGTAATCTCAAAATGACAGTAGCGCCAAAGAAAACATCTGAAGTATTGAAAGAAGAACAACTTAACTTGGAATACCTTTTTGTTTTCCCTTCCACTCTTGCTTGAACTTGTTTCATTAATTGGTTCCATTAATGTTAAACTGTAGAACAGTAAATATCCATTTTCCTGTTTCATTGTTAAGAAAGTGGTTGTGCATTGTAAGTTTTTGCCTTTAAAGATAAACACACAGCATATGTGATGTGTTTAATTGCTTTTGCAAAATGTGTCTATAAAAAGAACCATAGAAATTTTGTTGAAATATCCTGATTAAAAATGGTGTACTCATACATTTAATCCATATCTTGTTAATTATAAAAAACATTATCAAATCAAATGCTATTGGATCATTTTATTGCAATACCAGATATAAAAAACACAATTGCATGTTTTTTTAAATGTTGATTTTGTTAATGGATTTTACTTTAAATGAAAACAAAAATCCCTGATAGACATCAATGCTTTACAAATAGACATTGCTTTGAAAAAATATGTACAATAATTTACAAAGATTGTAAATGACAAATTTTAATTTTAAAAATCATACAAACTTAAAACATTTTCAACAAAAAGAGGAAGGCAGTATTTATAAACTACTAACATATACTATTTATTTGATTAATATTCAATTTAAATCACAACTCAACAAATTCATAGCATGAACAGTGGACTATTAGGCCAAAGAATAAAAAATGCTAGGTTCTCAGCACCCCCTCATCTTCTTTAAGGGTGTCTCATTGTCCCTTTTTATTGCCAAATCAAAAATAAAAACAAACATTACCTCCCTTGTTTCTTTTGCGAAGACTTGTGCAGTACAAAAGGATAACTCCTCACTGTTTTTAGCAATAAAAAATAAAAATAATGCCTCACTCCCTCATCATTTTCTTTGAAAAATGGCCTGAGAACCAAAGAATTAACTTTGCATTGCCTAATTTGTAAAAAGTATACAATTTTCTGCAAAAAAAAGTAGAATGATATCAGGTGAAATTCATAGATTTCAAGCTTTGACACCATGTTTGAATGCATATTAACCAAATAAAACACATGAAATAACTTGAAAATCAAAAATGTCATTTTCCAAACCTGAAAATCAAAAATGTCATTTAAAAAAACAACAAAAAAACCAAGGAGTTCATAAACTAGACATCAGAAAAAATACTGAAAATTGTGTTTCTGATATATCTTGTAGAACATTCATGTTTGTTACAGTATGGCATAAGGAAAACAACTTATTTTGTTTCAGATATAGTATTTCATTTAAAAAGTATAGATATAAATAGTTGACGATAAAAATGATGCACCATTAAAAAACTAAAAACAATAAAAACATGATAAATGAAGTAAATGTAGATTACCGTCAATTGTTTTCCAGAGCAACTTTGAGAGAATTTGAAATTCTTTCTAAAGGATGATAAGTTATCATAGCATCTTTCCAGCGTGTTGTCTGCTTTATTATAACAGCTTTTACATGTTGTGAAAATAGGGCTTCACATGATGATATTTTACGATCCATGTCTGTCAAAAGCCAGATAAAATATACATATTAATTAGCTCTTTTTAATTTCTGCATTTAATAAAGATAATACATTGACGATTCTTCTGTCTACAGTATTTTTTGAAGTATCGTCTTTAAGGCCTAATAAAATATTTTGTACAAAAGAGAATGTTTTGTCTAAACCTTTAGGATAGGCAAGGTTCATTACATAAATACAAGCCAACAGTCCACTGTATGCCTCAAAAAAAGAATCACACTTAAAGACTTCAGTTTCTTCTGCGTAAACGGAAAAAGAGTTATCATCCATTGTCATCATTTGGCTGTTGATTTTGATGCCCATTGGAACCCCTTCACCTTTGCACATAAGTGTGTCTGGCTTTTCTTTGAACAATAAAGGATGCCAGCCAATGCCATACAATCATCAGCATCTAAAAAAAATTAAAAAATCTTGGTTATAAACATTATATTTAGTTTATTTTTCAAATTGTCAATTATAGGCATGTCACAAAATAATAATATGTGTGCAAGTGTGTGTATAGTAAAACATAAATACAAATGTATCCATGGTTGATAATTCAAAATGTATACTGTAAATTTAGGTATGCTGTACAAATGTTTTAAGGAGCAACATGACAATAAAATGGTTGGGAGGCATTGCTTCTGTGTCAATAAATTGTAAGTTTGGCACAGAGCAAATGAATATATATAAATTTCAGCATTTTGATTGGTTGATTCTGTATTATGCAATTGTACTGAATATTTCAATATTATGGGAATCTGGATCCAGAAATCATCCATCTTGAGCACCAGGATCTTATTAATCAAAATATCACCCATCTTGAGCACCAGGATCTTTTCTTAAAAAATCACCCATCTCAAGCACCAGGATCTTTTCAAAAATGTCACCCATCTCAAGCACCAGGATCTTTTCAATAAAATAATCCACCATCTCAAGCACCAAGATTAATTGTAAAATCACCCCACATAGTGTTCTTATTATTCAACATTTTTTAACAAAGATTTCACATATTAAGATCTTAGACCTGCTAAACAAGAATGGTCATAAAGCTTATTTCATTGTGAGTTTATGTGTTTTATTTTCTCATATACATTAACTCATTTTCTTTGCATTTCTCATAATCATTATGGTGAAATAAATCAATTTGTGGCCATAAAAGAATAGATACGATAACGTAACCCTCAGTCCGCTTTGCTACCGTTAGGGTTACGAAACGGTCCCATTTACTGTAATAGAGCAAAATCAGTTTCACTTTGCGTGCAGGATACTTGCTGGTTTACAAAAGTTAGTAATTTTTGTTCCATATGCTTCTCATACATTGTATTTGCGTAAAATAATCTTTGAAGGGTTTAAAACTTCCTTTTTCGAAACACATTTTCAAACAACTTTTTCGTGTTTCTCCCATTTTGAAATGTATTTAAGAATATGATCGGATACGATAAAACCAAATCCAGACATTTCCGGATTATGCTGCGTACACCCAATGTTAAAATGACCGACATTGTTTTGCACCGATCCGTATTTCTTGAGTTTTTTCATCCGTCGCTGTCACCCAGACGCTTTACTTTCCAAAGACGTCACTTCAGATTTTCAATTCAATGTTGTACACTTATTTTCAGAAGGAATATGCAATAATTCGCATTGTTTAATGAGGAAACTTGTTAATTTAAGGATTTTTTACATTCATGGGTCTGATAAGTTCAAAACTAGAAATACTGTGAGCAAAGCTCACTAAAGGATACCCCCACTTTCCCTGAAATTCAAAACTTCAAGTTAAGTTATCTGCCCTTGAAATGAGCCTAGATGAATTTCCTTCCAGTATGCACATCTAATGTTCATGTGAAGTTTCATTGAAATCCACCTAGCCGTATAGGAGGAGATGCGTTTACAAGGTATATGGACAGACGGACAGACAGACAGGATGAGACCTATATACCCCCAAACTTTGTTTGCGGGGGTATAATAAAACCGTAATTTTACCCGGTGTGAATCACAGCCCATGAATCACACCAGGCTGCGCCATTACAGTGAATGGGATCGTTTCGTAACCCTCACGGTAGCAAAGCGGACTGAGGGTTACGCTATCGTATCTAATAAAAGAAGTGCCAATGATCCATTTGGAGCTTAAAATGATAGAATCAAAAGCTACTTACAATTTCTTTGTCCTTCTGCCCTAAAATGCCTGCTAGCCTGATCAATTTCAGATAAAAAATCTGGCTTTTTCTTCTTTTTCAGAAGGCTAACAATTGCCTTTCTGTATTTCTGTAAGCCATCGGTGAGTAATTCTACTAAATTGTTGGACACAGTGTTAGGTTCTAATCTTTCAAATTCTTTGAGAAGCTGAAATATAAATACAATATGTACTCACTGAAAAAAAATATGTATATCCGGTTATCGGATATCTTAATTTCTATACTTATATATGTTTGTCTTTTGTCTATCATCTGTGTTGTTCGTGGGTTGTTTGCTGAAATAGTGAAATGTGATTGAAATATTCAGTCATTGTAAATATGTCCTGTTATCCCTATATTTCAATGTATTTTTCTCAGGATTTTAAATTTCTTACAATGTAATATCATATTTTGTAAAATGTTACTATTAATTTTAAAAAAAATTGAAACTTTAGGACCCATGTGTTTTCTTGATTGGTTTTTAAAATGAATTTTGTATTTCGTATGTCATTGCATATTCAGTCCTATTCAAAATAATATATATATTTCATTCGGTAAAAATTATGGACATTAATACCTCATGTCTGCTAGTTAGCCATGGAAATTGCTCAAGCAAATCTGTCACACTTATTTTTTCCTCAACCACCAATTTCCGACGATACGGAAAAGTAAGCTGCATTTTTGTGTCAACACCATCGGTATCTGGATCAGTCTTCTTAAACTCCCTTTGCAACCATTTAATATGGATTTCATAGGATGTATCGTCTTCCGTTACTGGTAAATCTGGAAGGTACTTTGCAAGACCCCAAGTTAATGTTGTTATTTCCTCTGCTTTTTTCTCTGTGTTCCCTGCAACCTTTTTCTTCCTTAATTTAACATCCGGGTGATCTTTATCTAATATCTTTCTTGCATTACCGAATTTATATATGATTTTGTCTTTCCAGAACTCCTATAACATATAAATAAATGTATTTATTTATTCATTAATTTGATAAGGATTGGTTGTTGTACCTGATCAGGGTGTGGCAAATATGTAGATCTTGTTTAAATTTAAATATGTAGGAAAAATACAAAAATTAAGTAATAGTTAAAAGTATAGATGTATGAAATTTTCAGTCATTTTTCACAAACTGAAAGACAGTGCCAGCATTTCTAGCATTTAAAATCGTTCTTCATTTTATACTCTTTTTTTCAACTAGAATTTATGAAATGTCTCAAAATCAAAGGTTTATATTAAACATGACGTCAAAGAGCGTTAGCATGACTTTTGTGTTGGTTTTCGGCAATAATTATGCTACAAATACAGTTTAATTGTCGTGTATCTGAATATAAGGTAATTAAGGTCTCAGACAGAGTATATCAGACTATATTTCCTGCCTGAAATCTGAATAACATATAATATATGTTTTACTTGTTGTATTTTGTGTAAATAATATCAACAACAGGGAAAAGTAAAATATATTGCCTCTTTAATACCTTATATTGAACTTCTGTGCAGATATTTATTCATTTTATAATATACATTTGTATATAGAACAATGTTTTGTTTTGACGTGTTGTTAAAGTTTCATTAATACCATTTTTGTGATTCTTAAATAATGTGATATTATGGAATGATGCCTTTAACATGTTTCACTAAAATCCATTATCAAATTAGCAATTATTAACACACTACATTTGTTGTCTTGAACACTAATTAAAGACTCACACGTGCAGCCGCTGGTGGTAAATCTCTATATGTCAGCAGATATGGATATTCTCTCATAAGGCCATCCACAATATCTTCGTACATCTCAGATGTTGGGTACCTGAAATTTTTTTTTTCAATTACAGCAGAATTTCGATGGCAACTGTATAAATTACTATAGAAACCACTTAATCACATGAAATGGTTTACATGCACAAATTGATACCAATATAGTGCCCTATTAATGTCTTTGTGAATTTGTTGTTTATTTTTCAATAACTGTCAGTGACAGGAATTTTTAAAAGTACATTTGAATCTTAAGATATTGTTTTTAATTTTTATGATCTAAAAAGAAATTTCTGTCAATCAGTGAATAAAATGTATAACTGAAATTAGTAGTATTGCTCACTAAACATTTAAGACTTATCTGTGTGTTTGCTCTTGGGGTTGGTAAATTGGTTCTGTTTAGTTTGTGTCATTGTGGGGGTTGCCTGTCATCCATTTTATTATATTAAATCAATCAACTGATCAATATTTGCCCTCAGTGTTTTTTTAATAGACGTCTGATATCATTATTATACAAATTGTATACATTAACGTACATTCCTCCACTATAACGTGTCACATCATTATAAATCCCATCCAACAGATTACGTCTCTCAGCAGTAGTAAGTTCATCTTTGCTCTCAAGTTTTACCAACACTGATCTTGATATGCTGGACCTGGGTATTTTATACTGTCTACACCATAGTTTGCTGCAATATAAATAATGATACATATATCCATTAATTAAAATGAAAGGATATGGAATAAATGTACATGAGACAACAACTCAAATAATACATGTAAAATGGTAAGATAAGCAATGGAATAATGTTTTTATTGTTGTTCTTTATCTTGAAGTATCATGAAGCCTTCAACTCATGGTGTTCTATTATTTTGTTAGATATATTTATACATTCATAACATAAAAAAAAAAATAATAAAATAGCTAGAGTGTTTACATGTATTTACATGGGATTACTAATCACAGAATTTGAATATGTGAAAAATATTGAAGGAGTTTGAATATTCATAAATTTTCAGATGTGTCTATTGTTATCTTTTTTATTTCATTGATAAAAGATTTCCATTTGCTAAGTGAAAGAGGAGATTTCAGTTTTCATGGAAATCCTGATATTTAACCACAATTTAATACAACACCTTTTTCTCTCAAAATACATAAATTAATTAAAACCGATTGAAATACCAATGTACTCTGGCCTGGGTACAATACATGTGCAATAACATGTACAATACTTCAAACATTTTGCCATTGTTGGTCGAGAATGTTACCCTAAAAACATTTTTAACATAATAAATTTTGTCGTTGTATCTTCTACATTATTGTGTTGATACAAATGTAGTATGTTTCCTATGGATAATATTATTGCAAGAACTTACTTATTGGTGTAGTACTCTGTGGTTCTGGCAGTACATTTTGAAGCATTGTCAGATGAGGTGGTTGCAGATGTAGGGGTTGAAGGTGTAAGTGGTCTTGATGATGATGATGAAGGTGTAAGTGGTCTTGATGATATCGTAGGTGTTGAAGATCTGCTAGGTGTAGAAATAGGCGTACCTGGTCTTTGCAACTGAGAATCTAGCATATGGGTATGTGTTGGTGTTGAAGGTTGATCTTTATCTGCCGATATCTGTATGTCATCGGTCTCAGCGACATCTTTTTCATCAACCATCAATTTTAGTACTTTAACATCTGACACGTATTCATCAGAATCTATATCAAAATCTACCCAGTCATCAACATCAGTATAAAAATATTTAATGTCTGGGGATTTAACAGTAAATCTCTCTTTCACTATACCTAGTATAGTTCTATAATTGATTTCCTCCACTGCTATTTTCTTGTTTTGACTTCCAAATTTAATAGTTATAAATTTCCTATCCATCACTCATCTACATTAACAAAATAAAAGGAAAATGTACTACAAAAATACAATAAAAAAAAGTAAAATCTCAACAACAAATCTCTAGATAAACAAATTTAAAGTGAAAGTGGTGCTTTATAGTTTATATACATACATACAAAAACATATTGTCATAATTAAGCCTTATTTATAAACATACAAATAAATAATACACAATAGGGCTTGAAAGTCTCGTTCAAATTTTCAAACTTCCGGGTACATAATTTGTACCCGGAAGTTGTGTTTTAGTCAAAAACTACAACGTGACAAGCAAAAACATTGAATGTCATAGTACTCTGACGTCATATTTTGGCGGGAAACTTTTTAAATTGAAATTCTATTGTAAAATCTCGGTATCACATGACAAGACTTTCAGATCCTATTGCTAGATTATTTGGATGGTGACATTCATGGGAATAGGCCAAACATAAAACTTGATCCAACAGTCTTTAATCATGGGAATAGGCCAAACATAAAACTTAATCCAACAATCTTTAATGACTTACATACTTCATATTGCACAACAAAAACTGTACCGTACCTGCAGTTTAAGGTGCGGAGTAGTTAAAACTACTAGCATATTTCACAGTATAAAACATATACATGCCTATACTATTAAGCCTTTCAGACCAGCAGGAATTAACTCGCAGATACTCTAGTTTTTGCCTGGTGTGCAACATTTTAGTATTGTAATTGATAAAGACACCTAAACTAAGACTTTATACTTGGGAACAACTAGTTTGTGCCTAGATACAGGATTTGGACGTTCATAGATACCAAGCGGATTTGTTGCAGGAATCTCTGAAACCCTTAGTACCTCATAGTGAAACGTATCTTCAACAGCAAAGGCATGGAAATGTCTTTCAAAGCAACGAGTTCGAAGTTTCTGGCACAATAAGTAGGGTTGACCTTGAATTATTGCACAATGAATAATCTTACTAAATTGGTACATGAAACCCTCCAAACCAGTTATTACACAAGTGTTCTTCCAATATGTAATTCCAAGAAATTCAACTGAATTGCATAGAAATACTTCATCTTCCTGTACAATGCCAATAAGCAGATGCTGAAAGTCATTATTTAACATCACAATGGGTACGGAGCTACCACCTGTAGAATCAACCCTACCACTTGATAGGAATTTACCACCTGTGTTAAAAGAGCTCATATAGTATTGGTGTCTCTCAGCTAAGGATTTGCACATATTTTTCTTATTCTTTGATCTAAACACTAGTTCTTTAAAATAATTATGTTTGGCCTCAAAACGTAAAGTCTGAAGATGAAGAAGTGGTCCAAACTCACACATTAAATGAGGATAATGCAATGTATAGTGAAATTTTGGTTTCACTGAATCATCTTGAAAACAAGCACGATAACTCTCATGAAATTCATTAATTATATCAGACATGGATAAGATATGACCTCTGTTCAAAGCAGGCGCACAAACATACAAAAGCATATCTCTAAGAAGAAGAAATGACTCCCAATTCTGATCATTTACAGGAACTTTGTTGCCAACTAACAAAGGTAGAAATCGTACAAAACACCATGTCTGGGATGCTGACTGATGAACCTTAAAGGTTCGTAGAACTTCTTTGACCTTGGTGGGTTTGTTACTTTTATCTATATCTGAGAACTTAAACCTTGTAATAATCTCGTTTAAATCTTGAAGACTGAAATATCCCTGAACTACGCAATGTTTGATGACATTTGTCATGACATCACAAACCACTCCTTCAAACAAATCATGGGCAATGTCAGAGGGCATGCCATGTATGACATGAAACTGGTCTAGATCATTTAGTGGGGAGGAAAATTTAACTCCATAGACCGAAGCAAGTGTAGCATCATCTTGTACAAGTCTTGTCTGCTCATTGTACATTTGTACTGTTCTCAAATTTAAATTAAAACAATCAAATTTTGTCTGCATACGATCTCTATCAATAAAACAGAAACGACAATTTCGAAGTGTAGTAAATGACTCCATAAAACCTCCTATACCGTGTGCACCAAGGTTGTCAGCAATTAATACACTTAATGTCCCATACAGTAAATGTTCAACATTATTTTTTGAAATGGAAATGCCATCAGTTTCTAGTAACTTAAGGTCACTTATTAGAGGTTCTAAAATTTTGGCAAAACCGTTTCTTTTCAATGTTGTGGAATGACAAAGAGCAACAAGCTGAATGCAGTGCAACTGGGATCTGTACTTTGGAGGAAGGTTTCCAAGAAGCATATAAAAACCAGCTATCTTATAGTTTTTAACCTGATGTCCAAGAGGATTTGCCGCTGTAAATTCGTCAAAAAACAACATGACCTGCAGTGCACTTGGGTTGTCACGAAAAAAAGGGTTTCTAGAGTAAATGTCACCATCACAAAAATCTCTTAGTATACCATCATGGGATTTGTGGTTGTTTATTACATAAGAAAAAACATCATCATGTGAAAGCAAGTTCTTAATTGTTTCAAGTACTGGTACATATTGGTATGTGTCAGCTTGATTTCTATCTGGTTTAAATTCAATAGGTTTAACATAATTCAAATGAAATCTTGCAAACTTGTTAATTTTGTATTCAGAATCTAAATTACTTAGAGCATTTTCAACTGCAGATTTTTCATTCAAAATTTGCTTAAATTTGTCAATATGGATTTGATCCAATACATCTTCTGCAGCTAAATTAACCAAAGAATGAGACAAACTTGCTTGATGGTGGCTGATCATAGTTAAAATTTCATTTATAACTACTGGTAAAACTTTTGAGGGCAATTTATATGTTTCTCGAAGTTGCAAGAAAAAAATACCAAATCTTTTCTGAAAATCAATTTGAGAAAAATCAGCGTTTCCATGATTCATACATGCATTTTGTATTAATTGTAAGTCTTCAGTTTCATCTTCATTGACTTCCATAAGACAATCAGCAATATCACCAGTTCTATTTTCATCTCTGAACTTTGAAAAATTTCCCCGATAAAACACTTTATGCTTTCTTTTTACATGTTTTAGATAAGAATCAACATTGTTATATTGTTTTTCACACCCTTCCACAGAACATATTAAAAAAAAGCCATGCTCATGTCCATGAGCAAAGCGATAATGACTTATTAACTTTGAAAAAAGTCTGACTTCTTGGTGGCATTTTGAACAGAAAAACATTTTTGTATTTAAAGCCCTATTTGTAATTGATAAACAGCATTTTTTTCAATGAAATTCAATGTTAAGAGGTATTTTAAAAGTTGATGACTGGTATATTGATTAAGATATTGGTAATCATGGTTCAAATACCTGAAAAATAAGGTGTTTTTTTTTTAAATGAAGGAAAACTTACTTACAAAAATAAAAAAGAATAACAAAATAAATATGTACAACATGTATATATTTTTACAACTGAATGCACAAACATGACGAATGTGCAAGACCCGTCGGCTGATAATGATACAATAAATATTCTTAAGTATCTATGGCGTTGATCTTTAATTATAATTAAAGATATTTTCTAGATCTAAACAGCTAGAGCATGAAAACAGCAAAAAACAACCCCACCCCTTTAAAAATCAAAATATATAAAACTAAAAAAAATATTTCATTATTGAAAAATAAAAGGGAGCATTCTTTCTCAATATAAACAATCGAACCAAATTTGATAAATTGGCATTAAGTTTTTTTTCTTATCGCACATGTTGAGGACAGACTGTGAGACCGACAACAGTATACCATAATCATCATACATGTATATGCCCTGACAAAATTGACGGAGTCACATGTAAAAACAAAAATTAAATATGCTATATAGTCATACAGAAGTTATTCCTTATTAACAATCTGGCCATAAAAGCTGACACCATTGCCATACCAATTGCATAGAATTTACATTTCAAAATTTTAGTCTTTTTATTTTTGCTAATCTAGTCTGTAACATTTTGTATTCCTGCCATCTGACTAATAATGGATCAGTGGCCTCAGCGTTTTCCCACGAAAATGATTGTCGTGATTGCCTACTCATAGTTGACTTTAAACTTTCAACTTCAGATAAATGAAATGGAGATCGAGTGCTAGAACTGGTGCTACTGTGATCACTATTGTCCATTTCAACTGAATTGACACTTTTTGACCCATCCACATCAGTTTTGAGTACAAAATTATCTTTGGTTTCAATGATTTTTTTCCCATGATCAGCAGTACTGTTCTTACAAACACAAACATGATTGCTTTTTTCTTTATGCTCCACTTTGTTTTTATCTGCGAGGGTTTTGATTTTTGTTTTTTGAACTTGTTTTCTTCTTTTCAGATATTCTTTTCTTTTAATTTTGTCGTGTTTTCCCATTATAACCTATAGAAATACATAATTTCGTAAGAAATTGCATGCATATGTCGATATGTGTAGTGAGTAGGTTTTGTTTGTTTACAATAAACCCGCATGTTTACAACAGATTTCACAGTGTGAGTACGAGCTTGCTGTGGCGCATGTAAGCTACTGATGTTTTTTTTTTTAATGTAGGAATTATATTTTTGTTCCAAATCTTACAAATATTTAATCAAAGTCATTGGCAGTAATCAACAATCTTAATAACGGTAGTGCCATGATGGAACCAATGGGCGCTGCCATCTTTGTTCGAAAACGAGACTCAGTCTAATTACGGATCCAATTACGGATAATGAAGTGTTTCGTGACACTATAAAATTATTAAATAATTTAATAAATCTCATAAGACAATATATTTACACAAATGATAGTTAGTTGAACGCCAGTCATTGAAATATAAACTTTGATTAAACAACAAGGTCCAACTGGAGGACGCGCGCGCCTGGTTTCGTTGACCAAATATGGATTTGACCCACGGCGTGCTGATCAAAAAGGTTTCTCTCTTTATGCATTCCAGACGAAATTAAAATTAAACATATTTTGATGTATTTTACTGAATAATTTTTGAAACATGGGCAACATATGACCCGATATTGATAAAACACAGAAAATTCAGCGGGCCGCCAAAAATCTTTGCAACCACCTTCTACGGATGAATTTTCCTGTGACATTGTAGAGATTATTTGCACCAGCGACATATAAACAGAGATTGGCAACACTTAAAACTATTTTAAAATATATACTTACCAAATTTGCCCTGCAAACAATGTAGATAATTGTCTCGGTGTCTCTCTCAAGTAAAACAACCGCACATGTGTTCGCTTCCAATTAGACTAGTTGGTGAAAGGCGGGAACTCCTGCGGTGCGTAATCTGATGCTTCCCGTGGTAAACATACTAGCCTCATCCGTAATGAGATTAATTACTAGGCAATCTTACCGAGATACTAGCCAAACTAGTAGAATTTACTAGGGATTTTTTTCAGTGAAGGGTTCTTTAACGTGCAGGGCGTGACATCTCCCAACACGGGACCTCGGATTTTACGTCCCCATCCGACGGACGTT
>JAOXYI010401936.1:0-16149 GCA_028566495.1 Lithophaga antillarum
TGTCTTATTTTTGTAGTTTCTATGAAGAAGATCTTTGAATGCTTTTCCCACAGGGTTCTATGTTCAACTATGTCCTGTGGTGGCGGCATTCTTGGTCTTCCAATCGGCATGAAAAGTATAATTTTGATAAACGACCATCCCATTACCATTTTTGAGTTTAATTGTCGCCATAGTTTCTAAGAATATAATCTTTGAATGTTTTCCCATATGGTGCTATGTTAAACTATTTTCCTGCGGTGGCAGCCATCCTGAACCACCGATCGGCTTGAAAATTACAAACCTGGTAGACGACTATCCAATGGTCATTCCGGAAATATTTATGTTTAATTGTCTTCATAGTTTCAAAGAAAAAATCTTCGAATTTTTTCCCCATAGCATAGAGTCCTATGTTAAACTATGTCCTCCGGTGGCCATCTTGGACTTTCGATCGGCACGAAAATAACAGTTTGGTAGAGCACCATGCAATGGTCATTCATGAACAGTTTTAGTTTAACTATCCTGATAGTTTGTAAGGAGAAGATCTTTGAATATTTTCCCCATAGGGTCCTACATTTGTATGTTAAACTATGTCCTGCGATGGCGGCTATCTTGGTCTTCCGGTCGGCATGAAAATAAGAAATTTGGTAGCGGACCATCCAATAATCATTCATGAACAGTTTCGGCTTAATTGTCTCCTCTGTTTCTGAGAAGAAGGTTTTTGACTGTCTTATGTAAAACTATTCCTGCAGTGGCGGCCGTCTTGGACTTCCGATCGGCATGAAAATAACAAAGTTGGTAGAGGACCATCCAATGATCAGTCATGAACAGTTTCGGTTTAACTGTCTTTGTAGTTTTACGAAGAAGATCTTTTAATGTATTTCCCATACGTTCCCATGTTAAACTATGTCCTTCGGTGGTGGCCATCTTGGACTTCCGATCGGCATGAAAATTACAAACTTGGTAGAGGACCATCCAATGATCATTCGTGATCAGTTTTGGTTTAATTGTCTTTGTTCTTTTCTAGGAAGAAGATCTTTTAATGTTTTCCCAATGGGTCCCATGTAAAACTATGTCCTGCGGTGGCAGCCATCTTGGACTTCCAATCGGCATGAAAATAAGAAACTTAGTAGAGGACCATCCAATGATCATTCATGAATAATTTCAGTTTAATCGTCTTCATACCCTCTAGGAAGATCTTTGAATGTTTTTCCCATAGGATCCCATGTTAAACTATGTCCTGCGGTGGCGGCCATCTTGGACTTCCGATCGGCATGAAAATAACAAAATAGTAGAGGACCATCCAATGATCACTCATGAACAGTTTGGGTTTAATTAACTTCATAGTTTCTAAAGAAGAAGATCTTTTAATGTTTTTCCCATAGGGTCCCATTTTAAACTATGTCCTGCGGTGGCGCCCATCTTGGACTTCCGATCGGCATGGAAAAAAAAATTGGTAGAGGACCTTTCAATGGTCATTCATGCATAGTTTTGGTTTAATTGTCTTTGTAGTTTGTAAGAAGATCTCTGAATGTTTTTCCCATAGGGTCCTATGTTAAACTATGTCCTGCGGTGGCGGCCATCTTGGATTTCGGATCGGCACCAATTTAACAATCTTTTGTGAGGATCACCCAATGAACATTTCTGCCAAGTTTGGTCTGATTTGGTTCAGTGGTTTCTGAGAAGAAGATGTTAACGTACGACACCGACGACGACGACGACGGACGAAAAGTGATGACAATATCTCACATGGTTCTTCGGACCAGGTGAGCTAAAAAAACAAAACAAAATAAATGCCCGAAAAAGCATTTTTATGAAAATGTAGACCCGAAATACAACAGTACTGTTGAAACAAAACAAAAGCCTCTGAATTTTATGAGAAAGGTACACCCTAACGTACACACTAAATATTTTACGAATTGGTGAATAACCGAAAATCTTCCTACTGACTATTGTCATGCTTAGATCTTCAAATAACTAACTGATTAATTAACCTTACTGTTTGAACTGCAAATGGAAATTATCTCATTCTTTGAACTTGTGCACTTTAATTCAACTTATAATCCTCGAGGGCAAGATGAGAAAATTGTGCAGGATAGCTGAATGATCTAATTATACGCAAATACTATCGGCGGAATTTTCAGAGACAAACTCAGCTTCATTTAAATCCGTGTATTTTTAAAAAGTACAAAATTTCATTTTCTGTGTAAAAAGGGAAAATGTATGCATAAAAAAGTGGGAGACGGGTTCAAACCCCAGTCGGATCAGACCTGTAATCTAAAGAATACTTTGAAATAAATATTTGAGTATTAATGGCATACTAATACACTATTTTAACAGTGTTTTAACACCATCGATATGTCTCACCCCAGTAACGGAAGACAACTTTTCTTGAGGAAGAGGCCAAGATATAAAAATATTATAATTAAATGATTACATGTAAATGACACCAAAATGTACATTAAAATTTTAAAAACTCACTGTATACATTAAGTTGTCCTTCTTCCGAATCAGCAACTAAAATTTGTTTCCTAATGGATTTAACTTTTTTTGTTGATGGATGTTGAAATGTTGTTGCTGGTCGTGTACTTGCACCACTTACAGAAGATCCAGCAAATGAAACTGATGGACCACTTCTCGGCCAATTAATTGTATTACAAAAAGCTGTCCCTGGAGAGGGAAATTCCCCAATACTACGTGGTGCAGCTGTAGGACCAGATGAAAGGGCAATCCCACATACAGCAAACGATCCTTTGTCTCGCATACTATCTGCATCAAAAACTCCTTCACAAGGGAAAAAAGTTTCTCTACTTATATCATCCTCCAAATACATCCCATCTGTTTTAATCTGACAAAATATATATATAAATATTATTTGATAGCAAATATAATTTTGAGAGGCAAACATACAAAATAAACACGGAAAATACAGTTTTTTTTTTCAGAAAAGACTTAATACAAAAGAATCACTAGAACTGATAAATATTTGCTGGTAGAGCATGCATTGAGCACTACAGTAAGCCAAAGAAACTTTTCTTTGGAGAAACCATTGTGACCTTCATCCTTAAAAAAACAGGAGCAGGTCATTACACGTTTATGGGTGAAGGACAAGATCTCCTCAAAAGATTATCTTCACAGCATTAAGACTAATAAAGTGGACACTACTAGATGCTCACGTGAACATAAACTAGCCCCTGAGAAGAAGTTGAATAAATTGCTGGCATTTCAAAAGATTTCCTCTCTGAAGCTGAACAGCTTCAGAAAGCTTTGCGCCTTCATTAGAGCTTTTTGCCTTCTTGTCAGTATAATTATATTTTTGTTGTTGTTTATTAACCAGTTTGTTTCAGAAGGTATGCCTTTGAATCTCAAAGGTTTGGACTTGGTTCATCCTGTAGACCTTCATATTACTGTATAAATTTGAACCTCAATGTAACATATGGTAACATAGGGTCCTATGTTAAATAAAGTATTGTCCCCGATGGCGGCCATCTTGGTTGTACGATTGCTGCAAAAAATAACAACAGTTGGTCAGAACCATGGAAGGATCATTCAAAACAAGTCTTAAGTTTCATCAGCCCGGTAGTATCTGGTTAGAATATTATTTCATCCAATCATAGTCCATTACACCACCTGGTGGTCAGCCTTGATTTCTAACCGCACCGTGTAGCAACAATTGGTCAGAATCTTTCAAGCAACATTTCTGCAAAGCGTGATTCTATTTGGTACAGTGATTCTGAAGGAGAAAATATTTTCAACATATTTCCTAAAGGGTCCTCTGATAAAGTGCGTTCCTCAATGAAAGCTGTCATGGATTTTCGAAATATCAAAAAAGAAAAAAAATAATTTGGTAAGGACCTTGCAAGGATTAATTATGACAATTTTTAAATTTCATCAGCCCTGTCGTATCTTCCAACAAGATTTTGAAATTTCAACCATTCTGAGCCTATTATGCCTCCTGACAGCCATCTTTGATTTCCAACTGCACCGAAGTGTAATAGCTATTGTCAGAATCTTCCAAGGAATATTTTTAGGCCAAGTTTTATTCCATTTGTTAAAGTGTTTCTGACGAAACTTTTTTTCAGCATATCATCCTATGTTAACGTACATTGTATATTCCGCGTTTGCGGTCATTTTGGAAATTTGATCAATCAAAAAGTAACAATACTAGTTGGTCAGAATGATAACGTACATTGCATATTTCCCGTTTGCAGTCGTTTTGGGCATTTGATCAATCAAAAAGTAACAATACTAGTTGGTCAGGATTATACAAGGATCAATTATGACAAGTTTACATTTCATCAGCCCTGTAGTATCTGATAAAATGATTTTAGAAATTTCAGCCAATGAGGACCCATTATGCCTCATGGCGGCCACACTAGATTTCCAACTGCCCTCCAGAATGTATCAACATTTGGTCAAAACCTTCCCAGCAACACTGTTGCAAAGTTTAATTCATTTGGTACAGTGGTTCTGAAGAACTCCTTTCAGAATCCTATGTTAAACTATGTTCCCTGCTTGTAGTGTTCATATATTTTCTATCTGTTCAAATTTACTGTTAAATTACGGCTAATTTGAAAAATGCCATGGCGGCCTTCTTTGATATCGGACCAAATCGTCGGATACAAATTTGAAAGATGACTAACCAAGGACTATTTCTACCATGTTTACTAACAGTTTAGTTCGAAGTATTCTGACAGTGTTTCATAGATCAGCCTAACGTTATATGGGTCCAGTTCCATAGAATTTGAATATTTTTGTTAATTAAAAAGAAGTTGACATTTATTGTATATTTTCACCCTTTCTGGGTCTCAACATGCATATACCAATGCAACCATTTTTAGGCACTCCTCCAAAAATATTTTAACAGGGATTCCACTACCCAGATAGGTCTGTAGAGTGGGCATGGCCTAATAACAATTGATGCAATAAAGTATTGTAAAGTTTCCTGTCGGTTTCTATCGTAAACCCAGCTCCTATCAGAACTCCCGAAACAAATCCCTCTGTAACCCTGTTAAATTTCGTACATTTCAGTTGATTGTTACAGTAAAACCTCCCATTTAGCCCTCTCAACAATCACCCAATATCCCCCATACAAAAAAAAACTAATAAATGCACATCTAGCGACATGAATATAACATTCTGTGGAGTTTTAACTATAGTCCCATAAAGTTAAAAGTGAAGAACACTTTTGTAATTTACAAAATTCTCCCAAACAAATCAGGTGACAAAATACCTTCCTTGACAAAATGCATTTTATAGTATTTACATCAAAGTTGAGAAAGTAAAGTTGTTACAGGACTATGCGTTCTTTCATTGATCTTCCTAGACTTCGGAGTGGAATTTTCTCATCAAGTAACATAGTGATATTAAAAGTAGTTTCCAGCCTCCCCTGTCACTTAAAACGATTGACATACTAAAACCCTCTTTCGAACTTCTTAATATAAATCAATTCATGTTACCTGATGGCCTCAATTTCATAAATTTCAATTAATATACTTTTACCATCCATATATTTTTTGCGTACCCATATACATTTGTACCTAAATAAATCTAAATTGTGTTAAAATACTCGTTGAAATAATATTGGTTCAAAGTTTTTTTCGACGTCGAAATCACGTTTGTATCCTGCGAGTGACTGACATAATCTTTTGCTTTATTCGTATAGTAGCATAACGAAGCCTCTCAAATTCCCGCCATTCTCATGAACCTCGATTATAACGCCGGCGTCTGTACATTTGATAAAAATTCCCAGTTTTAGTCTATACATACACAATTTCACCCTTTACACTATAGAAATTAAGCAAATAAAAACAATTGTAACGGCATAAAATGTACTCCTGTTGATATTAATAACACCTTGAGCGGTTTCCTGCGTCTTTTTTTTCTTTCTTTTTTTACGCTTATAGAAGGAGACACTTCTTTGACATTTAATCGCATATTCTAAAAAATATTCGCTTTCAATAACAAAAGCAGGATAAATACAATACATGGTTACTGCCAAAAATACTGCCTTTATTGTGTTCTCAGCAAAAACATGTAGAAAGCTCGGCGAAGCTCCCATAAAGGAAGTATTGTTTGACAGTAACCATGTATTATATATATATATATCCGGTTGATTTTAGAAACTAAATTGACGTTATTTCAACTTCCAGACAACGTCATATTTTGATGTCTCCGTCACCTTGAAATTTGACGTTGATATGATATTGATTCAATATAAATTCCATGTTGTCACATTTTCAGGTGGTCTGCCTCGTTCGGTTCTAGGGAATTTTTTCTGACCCAGAACTGTATGATTTTTAGTGGAGGGGTGGTATTAATATGTTGGGATGGGCATAACCTCATAGAAAAGGAGATTCAGGTTCAGAGTAAATTCTGAATACAGACATATCAATACTCCCCAACAAAGGAATCAGAGGGGTACAGGGAATGATACAATTCCGTGTATGTGCAGCTGTTGAACTAAGGAAACGCATTTTTAAATATCACTCATGGCACTGGGAAAAGCAGTTCATTAAATATAATCATAATAAAAGCAACATCAACTAGAATATGTTCATTTAGTTATAATTTAGCTAGACACCGGGGCTAGTGAGCAGTGCGTAACAAGGTTCCACAAAACCTTTGATGTTCTACTAGCGGAGCAATAGAAACTTGGAATCCTGTATTAAGTCTATATTGAACGGTCACGACAAAAACTTCAAGTCTTGTTTGGAAGTGCTAGAGGAATTCTGACATAAATATTTTTTACCTCTAAATGATGAATATCAATCATCCGTTCTTGAAATATTAAAAATATAAACATTCTGCCATTGCCTGTGTCATAGTGTTTTTGTTCTTCAAAATACACCTCTTTTCTTGAGATTTCTCCGTTCGGCGTAATTAAATTAGTTGTTTTGTTCTTGTACGCAATGGGTCAATGCTCTTTTAAAGATTTTAATGATATATTATTACTTAATTTTCCTCATGTTTTAATAATAGACAATGAAATTCCGTACATGCGATTTGTGACCAACAAAAAAAGATGGATCCAGGAGTTTTAGAAAGGGAGCGATATGAACCCAAAACTATTTTTGTCATGTATCGTTCCAGTACGCATTCCATTGCCTCAACTACAGCCAGTCATACAATAATAAAGAGCTATGCGTACGCAGAATTATACGGCCACAACAAGTTGACGAGAAAATATGTAACTCTGGGGGCTTCGGTGGCCGAGTGGTCTTTGTAGTTACGAATGTAATCATTATCGGCGTATTTTGTGTCAACGCTGGGGTTGTGAGTTCGAACCTGACATGGGAAAAACTGTGCTTGATTCCAATCTTTGCCAGTTTTCCTGCTGCAGTTCGGAGTTTCTCATTAAGTACTTCGGCTTCCTCCCCCAACAAAAACTGCAACTAAAAATGTATGAGTCTTTCAAGGAAGACAATGATATGTAAGTTGTCCTTACGGACCAGTTGTTGTGGTGACAATTAAAAAAATATTAGAAAGTCTTTTGTTACGGAATAAAAACATTTAGATAGAAGAAAAGGTCATTAGTTTACATATTGACTGCTACATTTAAGAACTGGTTATTTTCAGTGAATATAAGAACAACCAGCGCGTATCCGGTGCCGTTTAAATCAGCTTACTTTTGTGTTACGTACATATTTCTCATTTTGACCAAGTTTGGCTAATGATTCTGAGTATCTTTTAACTCAGTTTGTACAATTTTTAACCAACTTAATGGAACAATAACAATTGTATACTCGTGACATTCATGCATAAATTGTGAAGGTTTGACTCTACGAATGGTACAGACTCATATACAACTATTTTGCTGCGATTTAAAGACCAAACACTGCACATAGCGGACTACAATGTATCGTTATATCTTATTCTTGGCATATATACCATCACAACGCTATTTGAAAAAATACTGCAAATAGTGTATGCTATGAGCAATAATTATTTTCGAATAACGTCTATGCTGCAAATCGCGTTGAAAGAATTAACGCTATCTGCCAACATTATCGCAGATAGCGTTGTTATTCCAGATAGAGTTGTAACAAAAGTACATGTAGCCGTATGTTGTACGGCCATGAGTTGTTGGTTTGCTGTTTCCGGACCGCCCGCCTGAAAATGGCCCCTAAAAAAAGAAACAACAATAAATTGATAGTGTTTCAGAAAATTTTGGGGGGTACTCTTTCAGAAAGTTTTTTTTCTTGGTCTTGAAAACATGGGTTTTTGTGGGTTTCAGAAAAAAATTATCCCTGACCACTTCAAAAACTGTTGGTCCGGAAACAGTAAACTTTTTAAGGTTGACCTAATCGCACTAATAGTATCGGTACCCAGTGATATGCAAGTCATATTCCTTTCTTTGTATAGTTCTCATCATAAAAATTGAAAATGTTGTTGCCCAATGTTTGGGTGGACTGTTTCACAAATATTAAACTCCAAGTATATTTGGACAAGAGTAACATCATTAACATAGGATTTCGCTTGGAAAAATTTTAATAAATTTACGCCGTATTTAAAGGCAATTCACCCTTATCACATTTCTGTTAACCACTTTACAGTTCGTTTACCGCCGACTTCTAAGAGTCATCCTACTAGTCCGACATTTTATTGATCCAAAGGTTCACGCGTCCGAATGTTTATTGGTCGGAAGATTGGCAGGTTCGAGGATCCATTATACCTAAAGTTCGTTCATGGGTTTGAAGATACATTAGTCCGAAGTTCATTGGTCTGAAAGTTCAAGATTCGAAGGTTAATTGGTCCAAAATTTCACTGATCCGAAGGTTCATTTGATCGAAAGTTCACTAGCCCGCGGTTCAATTGGCCTGAAATATATATACTGAGAGGAAAAAAACTTTGAACCGAACCGAAGCCAGTGTGTAAACCGATGTTTATGACACCTTGGCTCCGTCTTAGTCCGAATTTTGGACTAGTGAAACACCCCCAACTACCGACTTTTCGGAGTGATGATTAAAACGTTGTTGAATATATATGAAGGTTCAGTCTAGGATGACAGAAGACTAACAGATTGACAGATTCGTAAAAATAATACTTGACAAGATTATCACTTGTAATTTTCAGTTATCCATTCCTTGCTATAACTCCTATAACGGATGAAGTACATTTTACAAGTAAAAAGAAATTAAAATTTTCATTAGTGTTTTAATATACAAAAAAATGTTTGACTGCGTATGATCTCTCATTTGTTCTACTTATGTACGGATCAGAGTCATGATTTTAAGTTGTCTTAACTGATTTTAAATGTATTGACAGCACACAGTAGACCTAATGTAGTTTCATAAATATTGCTTGGGAACTCAAACTAGGTCACATACTGACTCCATGTTTTGCTACTGCTTAAAACAAAGAAGCCCTAAAAATCAGAAGTGGGCGATACAAAATTATAGTTTTGAACAAGAGAATTCAAACATTAAATGTTCGATCAGTTGTACTGTGCCTATTTTTTTGGCGGGGGGTGGGGGAGGGGTAATGGGAGGATACGTTTGTTTGTTTGCAGGTTTTAAAAAGACGGTCATTGAGACCTGAGTCCCGCACTTTCATCAGATTTTTGTAATAGCCGGAAAAGAAATTCTGAAAGTCCTGTTTTATCCCCTGGTAAATTTAAGCAAATTATTGACGTTTTTTAAACTGAATTTTAAAAAAATCAGTCTGTAGCTACAATAAAAACGTGTGCATACGGGGTTAGGGGTTATGAAAAATAGCTGCCTTTGGCATGGTAACGAGCATTATACAATCAGCTTTAACATCAGTTTTCTCAGTACCTACTTGCAAAGTTTCAATTAAACTTCACAGGAACATTTATAAGTATGCCTAAATTTGCATTCAGGTTTTGGTTTTTTGAAAAATGGCTGCCATCGAAATGGGCATTGTCCAATCAGTTTCTATATCAGTTTTCTTACTAATTACTGTTATAATTTCAATGAAACTTCACAATAACATTAATTGGTAAACATAGATACATGTATGCATTCATGTTTTGGTTTTTGAAAAAAATGGGCACACGTATATTATGTAGGGAAATTGAATGCTTTCGTTTGGGAGACTTTTACATAACCAATAGATTTTAATGTTTAATCGTAACAGCCAGTCAATAATTCATCTTTAAGAAAAATTCAAGCTCCTGTATATCTGGTTTTTCTGCGACTTCCGAATTACAATTTTTTTTTTGCACTGATATAATTTTCCCTTATCAATTAAAGATTACTGTATTGCATATATTATGAAGAGTATTTTGCGAGTACAAAGTAAGTGAGAATTAATCTCATTAGAAAATTTTCAAGTTTACAGTACTTTTCTTCCGACTCTCAGGATGTGGACTTACACCTATGGCACCCAATTTGCGCAGTTCTATTTGTTTGATTGATGTTGAGTTGAAAGTCCTCGAAAGAAGTGGGTATCTTCTGCAGCTTTTGCAGTACATAGCTTCACCTTTTTTGTATCGTCAGCTATTACGCAAACGGATCAACTGAAGTAATCGGAATAAATAGCACCCGTGAGTGAATTTGTCATGTGTGATTCGGTATTAAGTATTATGTTCTTGTCGACGCATTAACAGATTCACAGGGTAACATATCGACATGTCGACGCATCGACAGATCGACACATTGACAGATTCACAAGACAACACTATGTCGATCGTTGACAGACCGATATGTCCATACATTGACAGATCGACAAACTGACAGATTCACAAGTTAACATAACGTCGATCGTTTACAGATCGATACGTCGACGCATTGACAGATCGACACATACAGAAAATTGAAGAATGTCGACCGGGGACAGATCAACATATTAACACAACCGCAACAGGAACAGCAGAAAATTCAACACATTGACAGGTCGACAAAGTGACAGAAAATAAGTAACAACTGCACTTGTTATCGAAGAAAAAATCAATCTCTAAATCCAAAACAACTGGTATATTTTGGAAACAAAACTTAAAAACAACTGTGCACATCGCCAAATATAATGACATGGTACAGACATTTTCAAAAGGAAATGGTGGTTTCCTTCGGACTTTTACTAAGTTTGTGAGTGATTTGGCAGTGTTTACACATCGATAAAAAACTCACTTCAATGCGTATTTAATCCTATAATACATGCTGTACTAACTGTAAACATGTAAAAAAAAAAACATAGAAACATTGAGATATTTGTTTTTAGTTTTTCCAGCTGCCGTTTACCGCCGTGAAGCTGTTTCCACCTAAACCTAAAGCTTAGAGTTCTGATTGTTCCATTATCTGGACAAGAGTTTAGGGTTAGCTTCCCACTGTTAGATTGTGTATACAGCTGGTTCTAGCTGAATTTGCCAAGGTTTATATGTTCGAATATGTGTGTATTTTTTTCAGTTTTATGGTTCGATTGTGTCCACATAGCATTTCATTCCATAAAGGGTTTTTAGTGTTTGGGTTAGCCTACCACAGTTGCAAAGCGATCGTTTTACACCGCTCTACTGCCATCAAGTGCTGTTTAGCTGTGTCCAGCTGCTGTATAACGCCTTTAGGCTGTGTCTAGCAGCAATCTATCGCCATTGGCTGTGTCCAACTGACGTCCACCGCCATTAGGCTGTTTCCAAATGCCGTCTAATGCCGTTAGGGTAGATCTATAGGTTAGGGTTATTAGCCTGTTAGAATAAAGCTTTGTTCAGCGGCCGTTTTACACCGTTAGACTGCCATCTAACGCCGTTACTGTGTCAATCCGGCGTCTAGCGCCGTTAGGATATGTCTATGAGTTCGGGTTAGTCTACCGCAATTAAAGTTTGTTCAGTAACCGTTTTATGTCGTTAGACTTGGTCCACGTGGCGAGTTACTTCCTAAAAAGGTGTCCATCTGCCGTCTAACGCCCTTAGGATGAGTTAACAGGTTGCCAGGATTTTATGGTTATGGTTAGTCTAAAAACAAATGTTTTCTGACTACAATCTAACGTCGTTACGCTATGTTCAGCTGCCGCCTAACGCCCTTAGGCTGGGTAAAGTTGTTGAATGACGCCGTCAGACCGTATCCAGCAAACGCCGTCAAGCTGTGTCCAGATGCCATTTAACGCCTTAGGCTGTGTTCATATGCCATCTAACCTTGTCAGTTTGTATACTTGTCAACGCGTCGACCTGTCAATGCGTCAACCTGTCAACGTGTCAATTCGTCAATGCGTTGACCGGTCGACGTATAAATGTGCCGATATATCAACGTGTCAATCTGTCAATTTTGTCTACCAGTCGTTGTTAGGTCAGCTGGATACTGAATCTATTGAAAACTTATTTTTCTCTTTTCAAAAGTATTTGCAGGAATATGTAGTTTTCCCAAGAACTACTTATACCACTTACTCCAACCGAGCCGAAATTTTTCGATCCATGACCATGTTTAACCTTTAAACTTCCCAATCACTGTCTGCCTTTCTTTTCTAACCCTTTCCAGTAGCACTGATTATTACTACATTGTACTTACTTGACGTGAAATTATATTTATAAAATGACATTAGATCATATGACATCAGTGTTTGAAATTAAAAAAAAAATTACAGGATGCGAATCGGGCAACCTACTTGAACAAATTAGGTTGCCCAAACTGGATTTAGGTTGTCCTACATGTAAAAATATTTCTTGAACCAACAAAATCTTTGGTCGTGAGCAGGACGACCTTGATCTGATTTCAGGTAGTCAAGTTCCAATTAAACCAAGGTTGGTTTTGACGACCTCTTATGTGACATCCCATTAAAGTGAACTTTCAATTCTTCAACATAGTTATTTAGACTCATGAAAATTTAAGGCCTTCTAGCAAGCGACTCAGAACTGAATAACATCTATCATGTCAAGATATCAACAAAGGTGTGTATTCTTCATGTAAACAATAACATGCTAACAAATGCAAGAGACAATTCAGTCATAAACGATTGAAAATACATAAATAAAATAAAATTATAAGAGGCAACACATTTAAGAAATTAGTCCTGAGTGTCGAGTCCGACGGGTTTTCTCTTCTAACAGCTCAAGTCCGGAAGCCTACCGGGCATAAGGAATTTCAACCAATGGACTGTCTGTAGTTTGCCTGCACTACAGACCGTGATATTAAACCTGGTCAGTTCAGCTTTTGTATATCCTGTTTTTATAGCATACGTTTTGTCAAATGAGACAGGTCGATCGCACCTGATTGGTACTAAGCCATAATGGATCGGTCGAAACGCCTTTCTCGTATCGATAATATATCTATATATGTCTTTTTCTGTCGTATCAGGACATTTTCGTATATATAATCTAATACACAATTCTGCGAATACATGAAATGTCAGTTCGATTTATATAATAGCATTCAACCGTCAAATAGAAAGCATAAATATGCAAATGTACTAAAACTTTGCAGCTCAGTAACAAGCAAAAGTACCAATACCTTGCAGCTCAGTTGACAAAATGGTTGTCTATGATACAGGATTTCTTGTTACTTCAGTAGTATTTCATACGAAATAAGGCTGTCACCAACATTAACTCTGAACTCGCAACAGGACTACCTTGGATTCATTGCCTATAGTCCTGTCTAGTTAATAGTACAATAACTATTTTTATCAGTTCTTTTGGCTACTTTCTATTTTCAGTTAGGGTAAAACACTGCAAAGTAATATATACATAGTGTTTCCAAATCTTGCTCAAACATCAAACATTACATGTACGTTGAGCATAAAAAACTTCTTAATCAAAAGTCAAGGATTTAAAATTGGTATATGTTTATTTGATTACTAACATTTTGATTTCAACAATATCACAGTTTTAGGCCACCACAAATAATAACTTAACAATTCGGTTCGCGATACGTATATTTCCTTGTGTAAATACAAGTATTTTTCTGTTCATCCATAAATAAATTTAACACTTACAAATAATTTTTTCCAGAGTCAACCAGTATGACTGTAGGGGATATCTTGAACATCTTAATTCCTTACTTCTCAACATTTATTTTTATATAGCACCACTAGAAGAGGAAAAATTAACGAAAATAAATAATCTGACTTCGACTTGAATGAATATAGATCGGTCTACATACTCGCCACTAAAGGAGATTTGTCTAGTGCGGTCTTCTGCCTTAAGCAGAAATTTGAAATACGTTTAAGCGACCGTGTGGAAGGTGGCTATCAGCCTTCCGGCTCCTGATCCCTACTTTCTTTGCTCACGCCCCTTTTGTCTCCCATCTCCCTCCCTTTGCATTCTACCCCCTCTTAAGCGAACCAAGACCTCTGGCCATTATAAATGTACTCTTTCAAAATTCCTGCTCAAGGCTCTGAAATAAGTATCTGACTTGGAAATCAAAAATACCTTCATCTTTTGAAAAATTACGAATGAAAATCTTTTTTGAGGCCCCCCCTCCCCAACCACACACTAACCCTTATCATTGTCCCTGGGGGTTTATACGATATCTCCTGGTTCTAAGCATCAATCCCTGGGACTCTTTGAGAATGAAGAGCACGAATGAGGTATTTCGATACCATTGACAACTTGTAGAACAAATATTGTCTGCTACATTTATACAGGTACAAAACCTCACTCATCAATTTTCGCACCACGACTAATCGGAATCGCTCAACCTTCTAATCAAATAACTGAAAATAAAATGTGGCTATGTACATGTATATACCTACCTGAAATATCATAGCTATCCTATCTTCTCTTATATCTACGGAAGAAATGTTCAGCCGCTTTCCTTCTCTGTATAGCGTGAAGGACTTCATGACGATGTCACATGTAGCGTGCTCAAAACGTTTGCTTGACGATCCCACGTGATCTCTTTCTACTTTCGTTTTCAATGTAAAAGATCATTTTAGAATTTTGAAACTTTGACCAAAATTCTAAAATTCTAAAAAGTCAAAAACCTTAAATTTCTTAAATTGGAATTATTGTTTTGACATTTTGAAATTTTGGTTAAATATTTAAAATTTCAAATGTTTAACTTGGTTTTAGATATTTGATATTTTAGAATTTTGACTAAAAATGTAAAAACCTAAAACGTTCAAACATTTTTAAGATTTTGATATTTTAGACTTTTGATCAAAGTTCTAAAAATCTAAAATTGTAAAAATGTCTTTAGGTTTTTGACTTTTTAGTTTTTTGGTCAAAATTCTAAAAATCTAAAAATGTAAAAATATTTTTAGGTTTTTGACTGTTTTTTTCGTTAAATTTCTAAAAATATAAAAATATAAAATATTTTTTAAGTTTTACCTTTTTGGATTTTTCAGCAAAATTCTAAAAATCTAAAATGTAAAAGGTTTTTTAATTTTTTGATTTTTTAGATTTTGGTTAAAATTCTAAAAATCTAAAACCTCCGTATTTAGAATTTTGAATTTTAAGTGATACATGGACCCCAAACAATTATGTTTTTAGTCTTCAGAAGAAAATACGAAATGAATTATGTTCCGAAGATTTGAACTTTATATCTCTTGCACGGCCTGAATACTTAAATGGACTGGAGCATGTTTATTGTTGTGTTTCTGTTCATCGGACGGTATGGATATTCATAAGAATGATATAGAACATGATAATTGTTATATTTCTATAACGCGTATTGGGGAGAACGTTATTATAGCAATATTCGTCTATTCAAATTGACATCGAATAGCACATAATCATTATAATCTTCCGGTCATTACAGTATAAATACTAGTATCTGGAATATTTCTGTTCACTCAAATATAAAATATAAACAGAGAATGTCGGTAATTTGGCTAAAAATAATAGAACATACGCTAAAACAAAAAAGGGGCAACATATAAACAAGCACAAAACAATAGTGCAGTCTAAAGAATACTCGTAGTTAACTGACTACCAGTTAAAAAACCCAATTATGTTGCTTAGTAGATCATGTCTCTATGAATTGTAAAATCAGAATTGGTACGTCTAGCGATTTCATACCGACTCATCATAAAAATCCAAACGTATACGTAGTCTATGCGCAAGACCAGATTATAATAAAAATCAACAAATTAATGTAGGAATATAAATTACAATAATTACATTATGACATCAAAAGATGCTTCTAAGCCAATAGAATTGCAGCAAACCAAAATACAAATGCTGTTTTATTTCTGTATAAAATTCGCGTGCCATTAACCACGCCCATTTCCTTTGATCTTGCTGAATGGCGTAATCGATTTCATCTTGATACGATTACTACGCAGTTT
>JAOXYI010403037.1:1596-16142 GCA_028566495.1 Lithophaga antillarum
TGATACGGATTCGGATACGTTCCGGATGCGGATACATCTTATTGTAAAAATCTCTAATACGATGATTATATGTCACCACACA
Source organism: Lithophaga antillarum (assembly GCA_028566495.1). Classification (NCBI taxonomy): domain Eukaryota; kingdom Metazoa; phylum Mollusca; class Bivalvia; order Mytilida; family Mytilidae; genus Lithophaga; species Lithophaga antillarum. Next base: position 1,679 of record JAOXYI010403037.1, read on the forward strand.
TACCCTTTTTATTAGCTGTAGACTTTTAAGGACATCCACATGTGCATGAATCCGTAAGTTGTCTTTACCAGTGGAAAAGTTGGAAATATTCAGTCAAAGTACATTCAGTACTGAGTTAGAAAAAGATGAAAAATATGTTTTTATGCTTTTTTATCCAAGATGTAACATAGCACACCCTTTTCCTGACCGATATCAGTAAAATTTTCGGATTTCATTCCTTTGGTCCTTTACGAATTCGGATATGTTTTATTTTGAAAATCCATTTAGTATATACGCTAGAAACTAAACGTGGAAAGTGAATGCAGAAAAAATACGCGTTTAATGTAATATAAACTGGTCTTTGAGCAGATAATGTATTTAATATGTATTTAGTCCACTAGATGCAAATAAGAAAATTGACTTTTTTCGACTAAATATATAAAATGCTCGCATAAGATTAATCCACGAAAAATAGATATTGCAAGCGAAGAATCTGAATTAGAAATTTACGCAATGTAGTGACTTTCTTCATAAAAAACCTGATCTGTCATCTGATTGGTGTAAGCTTTTCAGTGTCATAATTGACTAGCTTGTGTAAAATGTATTCTTTACCATTGTTTAATAACCTATATGAGCTTTCCATTTCCCTTATAATCAGTAGTCTATTTCTTAATTAACCTTCAGTTGTTAACATTCAAAATTTTACAAAGAACAAAATACAGAAATTTAAAACAAAGGGTTTGAATAGAAATTTTGTAGTAATATTGTTGCACTAGATATATGTTTATGTTAATCAGATTTACTCCACTATTTTTACACAATGTAGACTAACGTGACAGATTTCAGTGAACGCAACCCGTATCTCTCTAAAAAGCGACTACATCAGGGTAATCATTCCAATAATTTACTTAAAACAGTTAGTAAATTTTTAACCGATCTAGAGATCTTATATCTAAATTTAATGCTTCATGTAGGGATTTTATCAAAAAAGGTATTAGTCAACCTTGTTTTACGGTAATCTACAATTTAAAAGTACACAATTGATTTCAAATCTCACTAAACTTATTACATATTTGAAAATTAAATTCGAGAAAGTTATGAGTACCATGCTGTTGTTAAATCTTTAAAAATTCGCATTTTTGTTAAAGATATTGACTACTTGATAAATTCTCTTGGACAATGCTATCATTACTTTTTCTAACATAAAATGTTCTGTAATTCACCTTGCCCCTTTTATTTGAGGTATTTCACAATTTTTACTTCTGATATGACGCTCGTTTTATTGTACTTATTTTTACTTGTATTTGCTATAAGTAATCAGCGTAAAATTGTTTACAATTTTTCCCCGTTTTGTTTTTATTTTCTTCATGATAGTTACACTCCCTGAACATGCAACTTGGACGTCACATGGTTTTACTTATATTTGGAAAATGACCTTTCTACAATGTTAATATCCTGCATTTTTATTTATTTTCGAACACAAGACATGTGTGTAAGGTGGTTTAAAATATTCTTTTTATTACTTTTCTCCAACTGTCTACTGATATTCTGAATTTTTGCTGATTTTCACTGGCCTCTCATGGTAGTCATTAATTTTGTTGAACTTTAATGAGACATTAGTATGAAATATAGTTGTAAGTACTAATTTTGATTGTTTGCGTTCAACTAGTAATCAGCAGATAATCTACTCTCGAATGGGAAACAATTATTTGCATCAGTATTCACTGACCTGACTATTACATCTTCTCCCCTCCTTTTATGTGTTTTTCCTTTCCCCACTTTTGTATTAGTAAGTGGGCGACTTGAATTGAAGAGATTAATCTGTGTAGGTTTTATTGTATGTTGTCAACGTGTGTAATACTTTAGCAAATCCAGATATGAAGCGGAGAGGATTTGGGATCCCTATAAAATCGATTTAATCACGCCACATTTCATGTGCCTGTTCAAGCCAGGGGTCTGAATTTTCATCGGTTGTCTTTGGTCTTTTTTTTTAAATTTATTTTGTTATTATTTTCTTTATTTTTTTCTTTTGTTTTGGTTTTCATTTGTTGTGGTGAAATCGATGTTTGTTTCGCACCACCATGTTGTATTTGGTTGGAGTGTTGGCATTCATTGTTTTTCTCTCCTTTTTGTATTTATACGGTACTACAGCTTTTCGCAAGAACTTTGCATACCTCTGTTTTAATTAATTCTTACATATCATAAATACCTTCTGGTGTACAATAAAAAAATAGAAGAGTTTTATATCAAAACGAGATCAATTTACAATTTTTCTACTATTTTTTCGTAATAAAATATCATCTATCATACTGAAAAAAGCTTTAATTCGTGTATACCGATTTCGTGGTTTGTGGGAAATGCGTTGGTAGAAAGGATCCTAAATTTGTGGAATTCAAGACGTTTCTTTATAGTTACATCTAGAATTTTTCGTTGAACTTTTAATTGTTGGATTGCATAAACCACAAAATCCCCTTAAAATTATGCTCAGCAAATAATAATGCTTTCACAGTAAGTTAATTTCAGCTAATTAATTCTATATGGTTTTATATTTAAATCTAAATTCCTGAATTCTATTTTACATCAAGGAAGATGTTTTATATGAAATATAAAGAAATATGGGACAAAAATACGGTATAAGTATACCAAATACAACAAGAGTAATTAGTATGCTTCCATTTTAGTAATTTTTCATATATACTAGATACCAACATGATTTATTTTAAACTTACAGGTGTCTTCGCTCTGATTGGTGTGATTATTTATGGAACGGATGATTTCTTTGACCTCCAAGATACAAATCTCCATTTTTCCTTTGCGTTGTGTGTAATCGCAGCGGTAACAAGTATCATCGCCGGAATTGTGCTTATTATTGCTAAATTTAAAGCATAAACAATACTTGAATAGTAGGAAAAATTAAAGTGAATGTCGCAAAATCAGTGGGAATTGTAGTTATAGGTGCAATCATTACAGTTTAACTGGAAAACAAAAATCTGGAGCAACAGTCAGTTCGTAGATATCAAGAAATGTAACATTCATGAATTTTTTAATATTGTCAGTGTATGCATGTAACAAATTTATCGTTGTGAACGCTTTCGTAATTTGTTTAATTTGTGCAATTAGAACCTCATGATATTGAAATACGAAAAAAAAATAAAATAAAAAGTGTTAACTGCAAGCAGATAACGTACGATATTCCAGTTTAACTTCTGAAATCAAGAAAAATGATACCGTTGAAATTATTTGACGTTGTGGTATATTAAAAATCCTATGCTGTAGTACCTTTGAAACAAACAATGTCTTGCAGAGACTGAATTATTATGTTACAGCCTTACCCACTATCGTCTATGTATACCTATTCTGCTACCATTCTGACATTTTTGAAACCCAAAAGAGTTCTTCAAATTTCCAATTGGTACCAATCAGTACTTACAACAATTTGAAATCTGTTATTACTACTATATATGTGTAAGGAATCTTGTCACTATCTTCATGAAAAGCATTTTCTCAGAGTAATATAAACGTGTGATACCACTTTCAGTACAGCCCCCAAAATAATGATAAAAAAACTACAGAAATTTCCCAGTTTTTCACGCAACTCCAAAAAATGCATGCCAATTTTAATTACCCCCCGAAGAAATAGAGAAATCGAAAATTGTACCCCCCTCCCCCCCAAAAAATACAAGCCTATATGTTACAACATCAAAATCTATCCACCTGTGATCAACAATTATAAAAAACAGCATCTATATAATTTTATTTCGATATTGAAACATGATTTTACAGAAACAATTTGATCTAACTGAGCAAAGAAATTAGACTCCCCCCCCCAAAAAAAAATGAATTGGATTTTGTAATAGAAACAACTCATCATTCATCATTGCTTTCCCTAGAAAGATCATCACTTTCGCACTTTCTTAAAATCTTTTCCGTGTTGCACTAAAATGTTACCATAAAACGTATTAATTTATCATAATTATTTCTGTAAATTTGTATTTTAATATCCAAATAAGCTTTAATTTTTTTCCCTTATATTTGCAAAGCTCTCAACAAAATATTTGGACGCTCTTATAGCTTTTAGTCCCAACCCTATATACATGTAATGTTAGAAGAGACAGTCAAAGTTAAGTACAGACATTATTACTTCTTGTTATATCTAAACCAATATGGGTAAAACCACTTTTTGGATTGTCAAATTGTCACACTGGTATCACATCAGGTATACATAAACAACTGAGAGCAAGGTAACGGCACTACAAAAGATTTCCATTGTTAATGCACTACATACATGTTGGACTTCAAACACTACTTTTAGTGCAAAAACAGACTTTTTCGGGTATAACTAACAAGACTATTTATATGAAAGAATAAAATTGTTATGTTTTGTTTTGGATGATCTTTTTAATGTCTTAACCACAGTTGTTACGAAAGGAAAAAAGTATATCAGTTAGTACATATATGAGAATTAAAATATCTGAAACCGTCTGGATCCTTTGCAGCACCGAATGTTTTAACCAGCCTAAAAAGTTTTTTAGGAAGAATATAAATGTACATGTGCTCATACTTTAGGAGATAAAATAAAAATGATTGATTTTTAAACATTTTTTTCTTTAAATGATTTAAATGAATTGTGTGCCTTTGCTTATCTTTGGAATTATATACTTGTATGAAGCTACATCTTTGCCCAAATCTTTCTAGAAATAAGTAAACTTGGCCAAATCACTTAATTTCACTATTAGGTATATGGATAGAGTGAGAAGATTACCAAAATCTATTTTCAAAAAATATTACATCCAGACGACCAGATAAGAATACCTCAAACGAGGAATCAAACACAAACGTAAACATGGGAGAGAAAAAAATGATGAAAATAAAAACTTAAGCTAGGACAACAAGAACTCCTATAAAAGACGGGAGTGACATCGGGTGATCGGGATTTTCTATTACTAAATACTGGATGCAGACCTAATCTTATGTTAATTTAATCCAGTCCAAATATCCGGCCAGTAAATCTGCTTTAGTAATATTGAGTAGACCAGAAAGTTAATTTGTATCAACCCAGATCTAAGATTAGCAAATTTTGGACTGCTTTCCTACTTGATTTTTTTTATAGCAGACCATACCTGACCTGACCAGCATGTACGTCTGTTTGTCGAGACAGCAAACCAAACCTGACCAACATGTAAGTGTGCTGGTTACAGCAGGCCAGACTAGACTTTACCTAAATCTGAAAATTACGAAAATCGGACAAATATTTGAAATTGATTTAAAACAAAATCTTTTAAATATATATATATATATTTCTTGTTCATAATCATGTTTCTTTGTTTTAATTCACAATGGGTTTCAAATATTTTTTCTCATAAAATCCTTCATATTTAATTTTTTTTAAATTTTACTACGTGGTCGGCTTCCTTTTTCTGATATTTCTCTTTGATTTTTAAATTATAATACCCCATTTCCACTGTCAAGCATTACATCTATTAGGAAGTAAAATTAGGTGAAACAATATTAGTCAACACAACACGTATTGTTTTTCGTTTGTTGACATTCCAGTAAGATTCCGTCATTAATGCTGGCATTTAGAGACTACACATACAGTTTGCATGATGTAAATTGAGTTTGTGATATATGAATTTGTTCCCGAAGTTATGGGATCAGGCACATCTATGATGTATGTCTATTAATCACCACATTAATGTCATTTGCTGTTTATGTGTATATTTTTGCTCCGATTTAATTAAATACTTATACAGGCATTGTGGCTACTTGGGTTTCACATGTTGATTATGACCAAATTTACAAGAATTTATTTAGGAATTGTCATTTTGGATGTTTATTTATATTTATGTAATCAGAAAGACAATATTTAAATATTTGGAATAAAATACAGAAAGAAAGGTTTCAAATTTTTTTCTTTCCTTATAAGTGTCAAACGGAATTATCCCTCATGTTAATTTACACAATGCATATGTATAGACTCAACTAAAGAACGAGAATAAAAGTTATACGTTCAGCAGTAAAATAAAATTGCAGTACACAAAAAAATAGGAAATGATGTCACATATTAAACTTGTGTTCATTTCAATAGAAGTAGAAATTATTGATATAAAAGAAAACAGTATATTTTACCTTTTTTCAACTAACATAATAATTAAATGCATATTTTCGGCATAAAATGTTTTAATGGTGAAGCACGTACTAAAGGTAAGATGTTTAGCTGACAATTCGCCTTTGAAACACTTCAGTTTACATGTGCAAAATATAATATAGGTATACGTAAGTAAAACTTTATCTGAATTCATTTTTTTTGGAAAATTGTAAAATCCGTTGGATTTACCTATTTAAAAGACCCCCCCCCCCAAAAAAAAAAAGTAAAAAAAAAAAAAAAAATATATAAGTTTCTGCGGAAGACCAAACACTGAAGTACCTGAAATGAGTGCATATGAAAGTTCTATTTTTCATCTGGCTGATCAGTCTAACTGTAAAAAGATATCTGTATTAATCACGTCGGGAAAAAAGCGTCTGTATTGAAAGCAGAAAGGATCCCATGTCTAACTTGTCTAATAGTTCATGTTTTTTATTGCTGTTCCTCATTTTGCATTTCTGAGGGGATAATGGGTTATTTTCGTTCTTTATAAACACATGGTGGCAATTTTTGCGAGATGTCCTCGATTGTCTTAATCTCAAATTTTTAAGAGTTCAAAGGCAATATTGGTAAAAAACAAACTTCCCAAAAAGAATATTTCAATATTGGGTTTTATTTAGTATTGATCTGAGTATTGGCACTAGAAAGGTATTCTCAAACTTTGAACAAAGGTACTTACACGACAAGGTAGTATGACACGCGAATAGATTGATAAAAAAAACATCATACACCTGGCTTCTGTATAATAATAATAAATTTTGACATAATAAATTTTCCGGACATCATAAGCCTCATTCAGAGATTTTCTTTTTCGCAATTTAAGTTAATGGTGACGGGAAGTCCTTATTAGGCCCATCAGGTACAGATACATCTTCTAAGTGAAGCCTGTCTTGCAATCATTAGGTCGGTATGCTGTTTGACCTTTCTTAGGAATACTTATTTTCACACTATTGTCTTAATTCGCCAATGAAATAACCCTGGAATCTATGATAAAATGACATCTCACTGTTGAGGATGACGTGTATCCAACCTTTATACACACAATTGTACAGAAAAAAGCAATATTTGTAGGACCTAATCCGTGATATGTAAGGAAAACAAATTTCTTTCCATATCATGTGTGTAAACAAAAGATCATGCAGTGTTACAAGTATGTCAAAATACTCTGAATGGTTTTAAAATGCACAAATTATAAACAAAAATCTCACAGATGAACATGCTAAGCTGTCTACCGCCAAGACGATGGGTATCCGTATGAAGGATCTGTTTATCCTTCCGACTTACAGCTGACGACCATTGGTTGTTGTTGTCGACAAAAAGGGGTCAGGAGAGATGCATTAACATGTTTCTTTATTAACAAACTGGATATGTTTTTCTCAGAATCATGTTAACACCATAAATTCTTTTTTACAGAACCATGTTAAATTTATTTATATATTCCGGTCAATAAATAAGGCAAGTCCGAAAAAAAACATAGAATGCGAGGCATGACATTTGAAATTTGCCGGTAACCGCAATGAATTCTAGATTACCAGCCAGTTTCAAATGTTTAATCATTCTTTAATAAGAAGGATTTGTGTATTCCATTATCTAAGGGAAATGCAGTGCATTTTGTTTCTATCCAATGTAATAATACGCACGATTATGTTGTCTATTTACTTTAACAGGAACAAAAAAAAAAAAAATTGAAAAAAATTTAAAAATATAAATTTTCACTGTCATTTGAAAATTGATTCAAGCTGACCCTAGATGTTATGGTCATATCTACTAAATCTCATAGGACCTGGGTAGCCAAGTAGTTTCAGTTCGCTGACTCATGACCACTTGCTTAAGGCCGCTGTTGTGGGTTCGAGCCCAACTCGCCCCGCTTCATGTGTTATGGTTTTCAGACACCTCCGCAAGGCCGGGGTTTCACCGGCTAGATGGTCCGGACTTTTTTGTCCCAGCAAGTCTTGTAATAACGATTAACTGAAAAATTGTCCAGATTTGTTTTTCTAGTTATTTTTTAAACCTGTTTAGGTTTACTTTCTGTGCTGAAAGCAGACTTGAACAGGTTTAAATTTTATTGGTGCAAATGTCTGGATATCAAGTTAACTTAGAGTTAGCCTAGGTCTTCGTCCATTTGTAATCCCAGTTTTAGTTCATTTATTTGTTTTAATGGACGGCTTACCAATCTGGTAATTTGTGGCTGGACAATTTTAACAGGGAGTATTTCTCCTCCTATTTATAGGCTTTCGCAAAAGACGCTTTTTTTGCGAATGTGGTATTTTAGTGTAAATGTATCTAAGCAGAATATGATAAAAGTTACCGTATTATTAACGACTTGCACATTTATATGTAACAGAACTGGCTATAAAGTGCACAAAAAACACGAACAGTTCATTCACTTATGTACAGTTCTTTCTGAAAATTCATTACATTCCCGAATTTATAACAAAACAGAACCATGTTATTTTCTAGCTGTAAGCTTCCCTTTTCTGGGTTCTAGCATTTTTTTGTCTCATGCATTTAAGGTCCATGTATCACTGAAAACATGCTATTATAAGCCATGCTCTGGACATTATAATTGAGGTCGTTCATAATGTAACTACTCAAGAAAGATAATTAATCCCGTAACTGGATCAACGTTCTAAAATGTTACGGCAGTTGGTTGATAGCTGAAAAATCTATGTCCAACTAGCTACAGATACCCGTCCACTGTCACAGATTCTCTTTGACGGTAATTGTGATTTTACCCTGCCTTTCTCGCAGTGGATTAGCGATTTAGATTCCGGAATTCATTACGGTATGTGAGTACTGACTATTTACGACAAGAACATATGTACTTTATTGCAATTTTACGCTTTATATTACCACGCAACGGATTCACAGGGCAGTAAATCAGACGAATTACAGTCTGCTACGCACGTTTACCTTACATGCAAAATAACGATATCGCTACTTAGCACGAAATCAATACGTTCATTTAGAAAAACAGATGCAGGCTTTCATTCGTAACCTATTCATGTGTATAATGATAGGCTTTGCCTTAATTATTTATTCGTAGTCGATTTCATTTCACAGATTTGACAGAAAAAAAATCTTGTACTTTTCCGTTATTTGAATATTACCTTACTAAACGGTGTCATTGAAGTATAAGACAGTTGCAAAATAAGTATATGTAGGAAACGAGTGTTTTAGAAATTATGTGTTATTTGGCAAAATTGACTTCAACTCAAATTAATCTGAGTGATATAAAGGTCATATCTTTTTTGATGCGAACCTCCTCACCTAACAGGATTCGTGGTTGTAATTGTAGCACAGGTTCTTCGCCTTTATTAGGTTTCCAATACCCTACGGATATATTATGGGGTTAATGGTGGCTCGGTTTGTCAAGAATACTTCTACGGATTATAACAAGCTTGTACATCAGCGTCATCACCTAATTTTTTCCAAAGATAAATGTAGTTGGTATTTTACATATATCTATGTTTTTCTGTTAGTAAGATGTATGGATGAGTTCCTGTACGGTTTCATTGAGGGCGGTCATACATAATTACCATCAGACAAAGGGTTTTATACGATCTAAATGACTTTTGTCTATTGTTTTATCCAGTCAACTTAAGTAAGCCAGCATGATTGACATGATTTAAATAATGTGGTTTTAATTATAAGACGGGTGGCAGAATAAAGATAACAAAATAGTGAAAGCACTTCTAGCTGATGCGAAATATAAATAAATAAATAAATGTTTATTTGAAATGAGAATTATTACAGCAAAGACTAAAATCTATATTAAACATAAGAAAATCAGGATTATTTATTGTAAGGATATCTTTAATGTTGTTAAATAAATCAAGGCAATGGTGATTAGTTAGATACTTTTGAATTATGGTCGTAAATTGAGATTCATAGCAATAAAGAAGCAAATCAGCAATATACGGAGCACAATTTGCCCACAGGAATCCCTATGGTTTGTCGATAGACATTCCAGCCAGAAACGAACATAAATGTTATCCAGCAAAAAAAGTTGCTTTAATCATATTTGCAAGACCACACAGTATATTTTTCATATTTTGCATCATAGAAAAAGATGTGTTATGATTACAACAAGACTTGCGAAAAGACCATTTAATGAAATATGAAAAGTTTTATTTTCTAAGTGTATGCGGTAAAGTTGCATACAAAGTAGAAAAGTTGTAACTGTCAATAGTCTTAAACGGACAGTTAAGGGAACATACATTGTAGTTTGACTAAAACTTCTAAAGATTTTTGTACACTCCGACAATAGTTAGCTCCACTAATTTCAATTATCAACTAATTTTTATATTACCATGAGGTAATTTTCATTCATGACAACTTTTTTCCTTTTTTTTTCCAACCAAAAACAATTATAAAATGGCTTTCTGGTCGTTTCAGTAAGAAGAACATTTCCCAACAAAGATTTAATTATTTGTGCCTCGAAGTTAATGAAATTTATGTTTAGGCTTATATCATAGTAATACTTCAGTGTCGATGTGTACCGATTTCACTGTAAATTCAAAAAGAAAAGCGTTCTCAAGAAATAAAACAAAACAATTACTCAAGATTCTGTACAGCAGCTAAGCTGATCTTTCTACATTTTTCTTAAGGGAAGCAATTTCTTTGGACTTGTTGTAAATTAAGGATGTTCGCTGCTGAAAATCAAAATAACTACACTTTCCTTAATTACTTATTTTTCAATTGTACATGTTTCAGGAATTTGAAAAATGGAATAAAAACATATGTCAGTGTCCTTGTTTCTAATATATAACTAGTTGAAAAGTTAAGCTTCTGGCGGGAAAATTTTTATCTCATGTTTTTTCATCGGAAATACATGGGGAAAATCCATCTCAAAGTTGTCATATACATGCAAGTGTGTAAGGAATAACAAGAATTCTGAAAAATTTTATCATGGAAATATTGGAATATAGTCCCTCACCAATATGAAAAGACATATAGGGGTTGCAACGTAAACTTTTCTAATGCATTTCCTATGGAAAATCCAGAGAAGTTTGAAAATATTCTTGAATATCCGAAACCTGAGCAGAGAACATCCTTAAAATATAAATTATTTCAATTGATCCTTCCTATGCAGTTCAAAGTTAGCAAATTTAAAACACCAAGCAAAGATTAATTATTTTCATGAAAGGTCATTCTAGTGACATCAGAGGATGTATACTAGACCCGACATTTACTTTTAAAAAGACACTTACTCGCAAATTTTACATCGATAGAATCAAGTACCCCATTCAGTAATGCTAAGTAAATAAATAAAAAAGAAATAAAGATAGAGAGAAATGGAGAAATAAAACAGAAAATTAAAACATTTATTTTGGTGGAGGTAGAGGGTAAATTTCGTTGTTTTACGAGCAAAAAGATTTCTCGGATATTATTATTGTACAGCAGAAATTATGCATAAATTAAAGGAGTTAACAATGAGTAATTAAATGAATCGGTAAAAAAAAAAAAACAGTCCGTCTAAAGCCTGTCGAACATATAAGAAAACTAAATCCCGATAAATATCTTTCATGTAAAATTACAAGCTGAAACCAAACTAGACCAGTTAATGGTAGATAATAAGCCAATTAAACTTAATTGATTAAATATTCTAAAATTAAATCATTTTTTACCTTAAGTTTTTTTTATTTTTTATTACTCAAGACGACTTAAAATGTTCAATATAGGAGATACAATGGAGGCGAGTGGATTGTTTTCAACGAATTCACACTTATCCATTGTATCTGTTACTTAAACCATTGTTGTGTTGTCTTCTCCATTCACAAATCTAATTACATTTGAGAATTTTTTCACAACTTATCACTGGTTTGATATAGTCAACTGCTAAATAGCAGTCCGTGGCTCAGTGGTTAGAGAGGCATGAAAAGGAAATCCACTATGTTAAACTACAAGAAAGTTAGTAGTTGGAATCTCACCGAGGGTGAAGAGATAGAAAAAATACGACAAGAGCGTTTTTGACAGCTACACATTCAAACAGATAAAACCGTTTACATTGGCAAAATCATGAGACGAGTACTATTTAAAAATAAGTTTAAGAAGTGTAGATTCTAGAAATATAATCCAAAGGTTGATGAATGGGCTGACGCCACAACAATGGTTTAATTACAGTTTAAGGTGTATTGTGATCACACGTAAAGATGATTGTTTACAAGGTAATTTTTATATCATATTCGATTGGTGGAAGAAATTAAGTATAAGCATGGAAGTATTATCTTTTTCAACTATATTTATATTTCAATCGGATATTCGGTGTGATTTTATTAAGGAAGGAAGATGTATTAAAGTAATATGAGTATCAAAATATTCTTTAAATAAACTTAAAAGCTGACCTTTGAAAGAAAAATAGGCTTCTTGACAGTCAAAATTTTTTGAGTCAGAAAAAATGACATAGAGGGAGAAAATTTTTTATTTCAAGTAAATTCAAGAAACATTTACAAAAATAAACTATAAAAGTACGAAATGACATAGATCCATACCGCAAATGGGTGGGTTTATGATCAGTTTTATAACAATTCGTATAGGCATGATGCCACTGCCTTAGGATTTATTACAACATCCGGTCAGTTCGCTAATTTCCGTAAATACGACAATTGCCGGAAAGTGTCTCTGATTGCCGGGGTGCAATTAATTTGCCACTTAACGAGTCTGACAGGCGGCATCGCAGATGAAACGTTTGAAGTGGCGATGTAGTTATTCCTGTCAATATAATACTTCCATGGTATAAGCGACATGAATATTTCCATTGCTATTAATATTAAGACTAAACTTGGATATTTACGCGTAAAATTAATTATTTAAGCGTTATGACACTTGTGTTCCTGTATAAATGATTGATTGATTGATTGAATGCGGTTTTTCGCCACTTTCAGCAATTTTTCAACTAAAAACTATAGGGTATGACTGAGTAGGGTATTTTTTCATTTGTATGATTTTTCATTTCTGAGAATTAGTTTTAGTATAACTTAAGTTATAATTTTTTTCCATTTTACGTGTACAGTCTTTCTTTGTGTTTTTTGCACGCTTATTCTTGTTATGTTTACTCTATTATAATTTAGTATTTTATTAAGTTTACCGTAAATTAGAGTATTTTTATAATAAATTAAAAAAATATCAGCATTTCATTGTTATTCGGCCCTTTTTTGCAAAATTAACCAAAGAAACGAGTACCCTTAATCGAAGTAAATGACATGTTGGAAAACTTAGAACGTGCTGTCGTTGACTATTGAGCTGTATGCTAGAATCCGATTCAGTCTTCAATAAGAAATCAAATCAAATGACATCAGAGGGACAGCAGACCTACAGACTGCATTTCAACGCTGGCTAGCTACGGATGTCATGATATCTTAATCAGTGTGAATGTAGTCATAACTTTCATTGAATAGATACAGTGACCTGACCATATTTCCGTATGCTTTAATAATGCTTAGATACAACAACAGCTAGTAGGTTTGAAACAAAGTAGCATTACCAATTTTAATAAAATTGGTAATGGTACCATATAAAACGACATAACTCAGAACTTCCCAACAGTTAAAAGTAGTACATTTTATATAATTTCGGATCAATGTGAAATACAGCAACCCTGTATTTGAAATGACGTGTCACAACCTACTTTTTGTGATAAAATTAGTTCACAATCGGGTCATGCTTGGTTTTAAAGTATTACTATGTTCTGATTAATAAAGATGACACAACCCTTTCTTTAAATAAAAATGGCTTTACCTAGTTTTATATAGAATTTTGTTCAAGTCAGTTCGAAATTACCCAACTTCTGCACACTTTCAAAGTACTTTTAAGGATGTTCGCTGCTCATATTTAAAATAACAGACTTTTTTTCATACATCAATATTTATAAACTTTCATCTTATTGAAGACCAAAAATGAACAGAAAAAGATATGTTTGTGTGCTTGATTTTTCAGAAAACTTGACTGAACATAGGTACCCCTGTCAAATATTTAACATTGAATCCTATGTAAAAATATGAATTTTTCATTTTTTATAAATTTTTCCTATTTAAAATAACAAGGATTTCATAAAATTTGGTCAGATTGTGTATTTCACTTAATTCTTTTATTTTATGACTAAAAAATAATAGGTCTGTGTGGAATTTTTTTTACTATTCCCAAAAAACCTGTTTTTCATGTAGTTTTTTTAGCTATTTTTTATCCCTCAAACAGCTCATAGTTTTTACATTTTAATGTAAAACTCTAAAAACATGGTATGTTTAAGTTGATATACCTTTAGTAAAGTCTAGAAAGCTACATGTAATAAAATATTTCCTGCATAATATAGATAAAACAACAGATCTTATCAGAGGGTCA
>JAOXYI010404136.1:0-16132 GCA_028566495.1 Lithophaga antillarum
CGCAGAAAAGGTTAGATTATTGTAACTAAGAAATAACTGCTGAGAAACGAACATTCACCGATATAGATCATTAGCAGCCTCTCTGCTTAAGCGATTATTTTATGATCATGAGTATCTTTAATTCCCAAATGAAAGGTTTCAAAGTCCGTTTTCGATCCCCGTTTTTGTGGAGAGCGCAGGCGGAATCAGATACCTTGTCTTAAGAAGATCGTCACGAGGTCTTATTTTTAATCGCTTACGCCTCAATTCAAGAAGGAATGTAAACTATTACAGACAGTAAGATATATTAGATTTTAGAAAAAGAACAGGTGAAATTTATTAACTGGAATAAGATTCTGAGTCGGTTCAAAAATGAAAGGTCGATACATCTTTTTGACCAATTATTCACGATTTTCTTCAAAGTATATATGATTTAGTAAGACGGGATGAGTACTACTAAACCTCTGTGTCCTCTCCATAGGTATATGCACCGGGATAATAATCTGTGTCTGGAGCGATTTTCTGATTATAATGAAATTCAAGTCTGTGTCATATCTGTAATGTATTTGAAAAAATACAGATTCTGTATGTAGTAATGAATAAATTGTGAATAATCCGAAATAAACATTATGGTGTTTTACTCCAGTACAAAATATAAATTACAGATCACACTAGAGCTAGGCGTTCATACGTTATTACACATTTGTATCTTCAATAACTGTAACCAATTTAAAAAAAATACAAATTTGACTTTTACAACATAATGTGAGATTAGATCCGGGTACAGCAAATCAAAAAGTAGGGATGAATCTTCACAACATCCGTTTATAGAATGAATATTCATATCCTGCCATATGTTAAATGCAGCCAATCGAACAGTATAATTTTTTGTTTGAATTTAGGAAAATTATTTAATAAGCATTTTGTTTGATTTCTTCTTTCTTTCTTTCTTTCTTTCTATTTTTCTTTTTTTTCAAAAGTTACGAGGGGCGGATACAGGTTACTCAAACAGGGGGCGCGGTCGAAAAATTTTCCATTGTTCTCATCGACCAGGAGCAAACATAAATTATTCTATCATTTTCCCTTGCAAAAGGGATTTTTGTTTCCAAACGGGTGGTGGAGGGGCGCACCAGGCTAAATCCATCCTCAGGTATGGTTTTCGTATCTTCTTTTATGTGAAACGGTTATCATTCTGGGTATGCTTTCATCGAATATGTATTTTGTGCATATAGTTGCATGAGCTTCTAATCGTAAATTACTGTAATTGTACTTATTTTCGCGTGTAGTTATATTACCGATTTGTTCTTTTTATACAGATTCATGAGTATGAATTTTGGCATATGAAAGAAGAACATCTGTTAAACATATGTAATTCATCAAATTTGCGTGTACTTATTTTCGCGGTAAAGTTCCTACAGCGAAATACCCCAAGATAAATAAACCGCAAAATTAAGTATAATTACAGTATATATGATACTGGATTATGAAAGGTAGAGATATGAACAATAATGGATACATGTCATTTATTCTCTTCCAGCCCAGAGAGTATCTTCAACGTACACCGTGTCTGTGCGAACCTACTTATTAGCTAAGTCCACTAGCGGAAACGGACAGACAGTGTAAATATGCACGCGATAAGATTCTAAACAGAAAATACGTGTTTTAATAACTAGAAAGCGCATATCATACAAAAGTGCAACAGTAGCTTGTTTGAATTGCAAAAAATATGCTTTTCATCGGAATATATATATATATATATATATGTCGTTCACTGAAGGATTCTACTTCCCTGTTCAAAGTGTGGTTTGAATTTCTACGATACTGTTACATTCTCCCCTCTTCTGCATGTAGGACAGTCCGCTCATTTCACAGCAACAGTGAAAGAGAGTTTGATTGGTTACTGGAGTGTATTGTTCCAGCAATTTACAAACTATATAGTGACTACTACCAGACCTATTGGGGAAAGTCCGAACAGCCATCCAGCTGACTAATGAAACTTATGACCTTGAGTAGGTGTCTGGAAACCTTTACATATGAAGATTGGTGAGCAGGGCTCAAACCCACAACAGCCATGTTAGACCAGTGGACATGAGTTAATATGGGAGAATTTTGAAAAGTCTCTCACACGAATTAATGTCTAAACTGTAAAATGTCCTTTCTCTCTTGTGAGACACAAGAAGAACTTTACATTCTGTTCAATTTGTACATTGAATACTAGTTATGTAGTATTCAAGCTGTTGCCGATAAAAAAAAAAACATAATTAAACAAATGTAATTCAGAAGTTCGAGAGTAAGAAAAAGTTATCGCCAATGAAAATTCGTTCTTTCGTGACACACTTTCACTGTTTTGTTTTTGTCACATTACCGGAACAATGTATTCGAAGGGTAATACATCATCTACATGTTTTGCTTCTTTTGTCTTTTTTTTAAATGTCTAACTTTAAAAGAAATTGAGAATATTTGATTTCTAGAAAGACCTTATTTTGTGCTAATTAGAGTGAATAAAAAACTCAACAATTTAAAACCAGTAGATAGGAACAGATTTTAATTAAAAAAGGAAGCAAAATTAAGCTTTCAGGAACTCTATCGAAAACTATGATTAAGATTGCCATGGTAACACATACCCGTTAATAAAATTATTAATTTGCTGTAACTAGGTGATATCAATTTTGCATGGGTATCTCCACTCCGCCATAGAACATCTGAATGGAAATATAAGTATCGATCTTTACACAGAATCGATACTTATAACTTTATTCAATATCGACTGAAATCAGTTATTTTAGTGTCACATAAATGACCAATTTGATGACGTCATAGAAAAAATACATAGTCATTTCTATTAATTTTATCCATTTTCTAAAAGAGGGAGTCATAAACATCTTTTATGGTAAATATTCTCCAAATTTGAGATCATGACTTTTTTGCCCTTATCGTCCCTACCCGGTTGGTACCATCAAATCATGCTGAAAATAAATTGAAATAACGCCATAAACATCATCGGACGTAAATCTCGACGTCAATGAGACGGTGAAGTACAACATTGTACTGACTTGAAATCAGTACTTACATTATTGTAAATTCAAGTCCCAAGATTAACCAGTTAAACACATTGTTTTAATGTCTACACAGACATTTTTTCGGTATTTATGCCTGCTAGGTCATTATTCCATTAATTGTTTCTACATAAGAAAGAGCATGAGGGTGTTTCAGTTGACTTTATTGATTTGTACATTGTATGTTATGAGTTACTGCATTTTTATTTAGTGACGGACCAACATGGGTGTCGGGATAGGAAGAGAACAGGCCAGAGTAAGGTGGAAGAGGAGCGGAAGAAAGAGAGAAAAGTAGGTGGAAGATGGAGGACATATAAAAAGAGAAAAATGTGTTATCTAATCTCGGTTTCGTTTCTTTAAATAATGAATTTGATGGTCTTGCGCTATTATAACACTGTCCAAGATTTCAGTAACTTAGCAGAGATTTAGTAAGGACTGTACACTTCTGATGCCCCTTCATTTTCTTCAGACAAGTCTTTGAATTTGAAATATGGATATTTTAATATTTTTCCTAAATAAATGGGCATTGATTCTTCAAGTTTTCCTTTTGTAAATAGAGAAGTCAGTATAAAGGTAAGCATGTCCATTATTTAGCATCACTTTAGCCGCAAGGTAAACGGATTAAGTCAGATTGAACCTTCTATGCTGTTACTGCTCAAGCTGAACTTAATTATTGTACCCGTTGACAAAAATTGACCATTTTTCACAAGTGCAGAGAATAAATCGCAAGGTCATCATTAGATCTGGTAAAATGCTGAAAACAATTTGCTACCTTTGAATATCCTCAACACAAACAAATTTTTATCAAATTTAGAAGGATAATAATGAAATGCGAGACATTATTTTAAAGATATTGAAACAGAGTTTAGAGTCCGGTTTTCTTTATTCATAATCTTCAGAAATATAGAAAATTGATACATTATTGCATGTCTATAAATGTTTCATTCAATTTGATTTGTCTGCTTGGCATTCAATAAAAAAAGATATTAGAGAAATCTTTAAATGGGATTCTTCTATTAAGGTTCTGTGCAGTTAAATAATCTAATCATTTCTGTAACTTTGTGTCCAAGACATTATAATTGTACAGTCTGTATTAATCATCCTGGAACGATTTACATCATTGTTTTCAACATGTCTAAAAGGCGCTTTGATTTTGATAAATTTATACTTTTTCTCACTTGTTTTTTTTTTTTTTTTTTTGGCAAACAGATGCAAAATATTGTCTAGAAAAAATACGTTCGTTTAAATGTAACTTTTTCATGATCTTGATTTAAATACATTTTCCGACTTGACGTCAACCATGCAAGAGTGAAAATAGTACTATTAACTACCTTTATCCACGATATTTCAGCTTTCATTTGCACTACAAGAATTGTTTAACATTATACTATACATTTAGTTCTATTAAAAAGTGTCAGTGAATTGAAAATGATCACAACACATGTGCAACAATTTATTAGTATTTTATTGTTTTATACTTAGTCATTTAACAGGACCCTTTCCCAGTAACTAATGTCCTACATTAAAGAATGGCAGAATGTTACATTTCCATTTTCAAAAAAAAAAAATCAGATACCCAATCCACAAGTGATTTGCTTGTTTTAACCGCAAACACGTTTACTCCAAAAATGAGGAAAGGACGAGAGTCATTAAGTCCTGCAATTGGCCTCATGGTTTTGAAAAAGTAAATTTTTACAGATATCTATATGATCTTAGTGTCATTTAAAATGTTTATAAATTGTCTTTTCATCGCCATATTAGTTCAAAGATCAACTACCAAATGGTCGTGGTGACCTTGAAAGCATAGTAAAAAGTAAACATTAGTAAAGTCAGTGACTTCAACCCCAAAATTAAGGTGCTTTTAAATATTTTGTCAACGGCGCAACCTCTGACCAAAGAAATATTTGGAAGAAAGTGTGATCTTGTACAAATAAAAAAATCTAGAAATCGTTAGCGTTGTCAGACGTTGCGCTGTTGAATAAATATACCAAATTCTTCGACATTTTTGCAAGCTTTTTGGCCACTTTTGGTGACCTTTGAACTGTTGGAAGCTCGAATGGCCTTGAAAGCGTACAACTTTAAGAAAACATCTTACTTTGAAATGTTCCAATACTGATCTATTTGGATGTTAGAAAAGAAATGGTCAAACAGATGATTTATATTCAACAGATCTGGGAACAAAATATGACCTTAACGACCTGCCTCCTTTGAAAACTAGAAAAAAAAACTGTACATAACTACAATGTACAAAAGTTGTGAAAAAAAAGAACTCGAAAACATCTTGCTGACATCCATCTAGTGGTAAAACAGGTATTGCAGATTTCATCGTGACAGCAACTGCCGAACTGAACATTGTATACATCCCAGCATTTGTAAGCAAGATGATAGAAGAAATAGTACATTGGCTAAATGGTTCACTAGCTTTTTTAGATGTTATTGACAGTGTTTATCAATGTTATATATATCAACGAAATTAAATGTCAAAGACCAAGAACTACCGAACATTTTTCTTAATTTTTTCTTAATTATATACTAGTACATTTAATTGAAAGACTGAACAAAAACAAAACTGAACAATCAGGTAATAAAAGAAAAAATTAAAATAAAAACTTACCTGTATACTATTCGGGATAAGTTTGTCTACGAGTGATTCTGAAGCGTGAATACACTTTAAACCAGTCTCGCTTTCGGATAAGGCAACACAACTTTTAAATTTGGGAAAGTTCATTAAGTTCCCACTTAAATGTTTTATACGTAATTTTTTAGATGTTGTTAAAAATATGAAATTGGTTAAAGGAGGGTATACCATGCAGACGTTATAACCGTCCAGCGACTGACGACGCCTTGTGATTGTTCACTGCTTTCAACAAGCATAAATATCATTAAATAATTATTTCATTTTTTAAGATGACGATTTCTTCCTTAAGTCATACTAAAATAAATCAGCAGTATCTTCAAACAAATATATCAGCATTCATCAATTTAAGAGTTAGACACTGGTCCCAGCATCTCCTTATTACATACAAACTTCATTCCACAAGAATAGCATTTTTATGAGTTTGTCCTCATATTTTCACTGCACTTTTAAAAACGCTGTGAATGGCTCAATACAGGAATAAATTCTTGTAATAAAAGATCTGTCAAGATCCAACCCTATCATGAAAATAAACTTGATCTTAAATTACAAATATACTTGCAGTTATGTAACTACAGGAATTTCAATTAATTGTAGTGCTATTATTATTCGACTGTGTACTTTTTATGTATTTTTAGTGATATGCTAATACATATATTTTCTGTTTAATAAAGTTCATACAGTTATTATGTCAATAGCTAAGGTATGAAACCAACTGTAGTCTAATTATTTAGGTTCCACTTTTCCTATGGATAGACGTTTATTATTTCTTCTGATTGTGATCCAGGCATTTTAATTTCCGAGGGAAAGACCTTGTAGTATTTCTTCCGATAATTATTATTATTTTCTTTTTCGGTCGTTTTCCGAAAAAAAGTCTGTCGAAACTAGAGGCACATATGACAGAAACGCTCTCTTATATTGTTCGAAACTAAAACTATTCCCACAAACAAACAAAATTTCCGACTGAGCCCTAAATTTAACTATTTGTTTTGAAATTTCCAGCCATAAAAATGTCGACTTATAATAAAATTAAGATTACCTCCCTGTTTCGAAGGTATTCTTAGCTGACTTTGGGTATACTTTGTAAGAGATTTTGACTTTCTGTTCGCAACATTTGATATTCTTTGTATTTCCTAACATTTGACTTCGGACACCACTGATGAGACATGATTTGTTGAAATAAGCATATGATGTATCAAATTAACTTTGGTATTTTGTAATACTATATTATAAAGTGGTGGTCATCTTAAATTACGTATCGGCGTGAAAAGACGCAAACTGGTTTTCTGCGAAGATTTTTTTGCATATATTCTTTCAACAGATTGCTATGTTAAACTGTATCCAGTGTTATCTACCATTTTGAATTTCAGATTGAAAAAAAGGGAAAAAATCATTCTCTAGTGATCCCTCAAATGTTGATAAACAAACCCACTGAACTTGTAAAAAATAAAATTGTGACCTTAATATAAAAAAATTCCTAAACCTTAAGGACCTCTAACCTCCGATAGTAACAGCCTGCCCTTTGTCTTCCACTAAGGTCATAAGATCAATGTTACTTCTTTGTTTTAATTTTGGGAAGTGTTGCTGCTGTTGAATTATAACAATGTAACATTTTATCGGAAGTTTTGAATATTTTCGTTGGAGTTGTCCTTTACATATACTTCATATCTCACCTTTAGCTTTCTGTCAAAAGACAATTTATTTTTCTGTGATCCAAGGGCATTTATAATATTAAACTTGTCATTGTTTGTAATGTATTTCTTAGAATTATCTACATATTAATATACACTTTTATATGTGTATATCATCCTAGTTCCTACATATCAGAATAGGTAATTGAAATGGTCAATTTTTTCCTCTTCTATTGGAAGTTCTTATTACATGTATTTCTTATTTTCAGTTATTTAGATCTACTTGGTAGTAATTAGTCAAAACATTGTTGACGTACTTAATTTTACGGATAACAATATTATGGTTTTGTAAGTGAGGGTTTTTTGCTTTCCCAGTTTCGGAAAATTCACCGATGAATCTATCTAAGTTTTACAAAACAAATGTCTTAGAATTTAGAGGAACTTCATATCTTAAATTTTCAAATCCAATAATCAAAGCGCATTGATCTGACATTCTATAAATATGAAATATGATACAGAATGCAAACGCCCATAAAATGCAATTAATTGTAAAAGTTCATTAGATTTGGGAATGAAAAGTAGGACTGTGAGTTGGACCGGGGGCTATTTTCAGGCCTCCATCTATAGAAATATGTCACGTTTGTAGTATAAAAATACATGAATATAGATAAATTCGTTTTAAGATAAGAAAGGGACAACAATTTTCATGAGTGAAATTTTCACATTACAAATATGTTTTCATGGATGCATTAAGATTAGATAATAATTTTAAAAGTTTTTTGTCATAATTAGTTTTAAAAACGCTGTAAAAACAGGTGCAGGTAATAAAAAATTTCCTAATAAAAGATCAAAGTAAATCTCTCCCGCTGGGAACATTATGTTTTAATCAAATACATCACTGGAAAATAAACGGCATCTTAAACTGAATGCACTTATATGCATGATTTATATCTAGTTACATAAAATTATTATTCAGCTATTTCTATAGACTTTAAGTGTTATGTTAATTTACTTATTTCCTCTTTAATTTATTCTTTGCTTTTTAGGTTGAAAAGACTTGTTGTATGAATGATATCAAAAACTACTGTAGAAGACCTTATATATATTTCACGCATTTGGTTGAAAATTGACAAAGGCATTTATTGACGTTTTGCTTTTATAACTGACAACTACTAAAGATATTTTTAAGCTGACAACGTAAAACACTCAGAACTCTGCACACGCGGTGGATCAGAGAGGTAGCCCTAAAACCCTTGATCAAAATAGTTATTCATGTTATTATAATGTACCGCAACGAAAAATATTGCAGCATATTGTGGGGAAGTATCTTGTTTTCATTACTAGCATATCTCTTGAATGAAATATTAGAACCGTGTGAAAGTAAGGAAATTGGATATACTGTCTGAATGAAGTCGGAATGTTAGAGTGAAAGGTCCATTTATGCTATTTGAAATACGGAATATAACAGAAAACAGGCAAAATACTGTAAAGTGTTGCAAAATTTCTTTGCATGAAACATGCAAATTCTACTCAATACCGAGGTATTTTTCAGTTTTTATTTCCAACTACATATCACCACGAAAATAATGATAAATATATATTATTAGCACATTGTGATGGTACAGCTTGAGTCAGTTGTATAAGCCGTATCACTACGAGTCGCGGAAAAAAGGTAATACATGTAGTAATTCAAATACAACACCGGAGAGCTGATACAAAAACATTTTCAAAAGAGCTTTGAAAATATATATATATACTTTTAACATCTAAATGACATGAAAAAACTGGAACTCTTTACATCACGTATTGTTGAACAACAAGATTCTGTATCACATTGTTTTTGCACTGCAATTAAAGAAATACATGTTGGATAAAATTCCAAATTTCCAACAGGAAATTCATGTTTCATGATATAGGGTTCATCTCGTTAAGTGGAAAGCGAAATTCAAATAAATAAACGTTCAGTGACAAGTCGTTTTAAATTTTCAAAGTCAAGCTGTGCGTATATGTATCGTGACGTTAATAATAGCGCGATGAAAAACGCTCTGTGCTTTATTGGGAAGAGTGTGTGGATTTTTCGCTACATTTTGCAAATGGGAAAAAGTCTTCTCTACTACATTAAACGTTACACAGTATCGAATAGCAACTAAAAGGTTGTTTATACGACAAAAATATAACGTCTTGTCCTGTCATATTCACGATTACCAGTTTGAATTTTATTATTTGCTTCTTAATTTCATGTCACCACAGGCACAATATCTGCAATGTAATGTATGTAATGGAAAAATTTAAATACTGATCTTTATAGATGTTAGAAAAGAAATGATCAAATAGATGATTTATTTTTTAATAGATTTTGAATAAAAAATGGCGCTTTAACGACACCTTTTTTGGAAACTAGAAAAGATATTATATAGCTACATTATATAAAACTTATGAAAAAATTTCGTGAAGATCTTGCTGACAGCCGTCTAGGGGTGAAGGATGTGTCGCAGATTGCATCGTGACAGCAACTGCCTAACTGAACATTGTATACTTCGGGCATTGTAAGCGAGATCACAGAAGAAATATTACAAAACTGAACAATGCTGTCGCTAAATAATTCACTAGCTATTTTAGATCTGATTGACAGTGCTTTATCAATATCACACGCTCTGTAAGGATCTCTCAAGTTTTGCTAAAACCCTACAAATTGTAGAAAACATTCATTTAATCTTTATATAAAAAAATCGTAAACCTTGAAGACCTTTAACTTTCAATACCTATAGTAGCAACCTGACCTTTGTCTTCCATTAAGGTCGCAAACGTCAAAGTTACTTCTTTGTTTTAGTTTTGGAAAATGTTGCTGTTGTTGAGTTACCTTTAGTATAAAAGAAGAAATATCCATTGTTAGTGTTTTCTTGAAGGGTAAAAAGAAATTTTATCAAAAGTTTATTTATTTTGCTTGAGAATTATTCGGTATCCGAAAATTATACAAATTCGAACTAAATCACGTAGATATCACAATGTTGGGGACATTTTCAAAACATTTAATTATCCAAAGGATTTCCGAATTCTGTGCGCAGTGAACTGAAAAAAAAATTCAGTTAATACGCTTAATCGACACATAAAAACGACCTGTACATATGAGTTTAGTTAATTCCGTAAGTGATGATACCTTTAAGTTGCAAATTCACTGAGGCAACATCGTGATTTTTATACATCGAGAATTTTTAAAATGTATAACACTTCAATATATCAAAATAAAGCGAGATACATTGTCAATTAATTTTTGTATATAAAAGTAAATGAACAGTTTAGATCCATTAACAAAATTGTCATGCATCTTTTTTTGTGTTGTTTTTTCCAAAAGATCGAATTCAGACGCATCAATTGCTATAGTTGTGATAGCTTTAACCTTTGTTGCTCTAGTGTATTGAAACGTATAATATGTGCTCTATTGATTGCACAAACATAAATTTACTTTAAAACATCAGTTCCACAGATCAGTAGACTCACATTAAACCGTATGTGTTTATTTCACCCACTCTTCTTTTATGAAGAAAGAAAATTTATGCATACTTCATAATTCATCACATTTATGGGCATAACAGGATTTTTAAAGTACAGTTCTTGTAATGATGCATCAAATTGTTGAACCTATTAGACAAAAACAAAAGTCCTTAATTGAAGTCAGTAGGCAGACTTACTAGTCAGAATACTCAACAAAAATCTTATAGAAAACAGTGTTTAACAGGTAAAGTTAGAACCAGAGTCTAGTATCAACCACCTCCTTGGAAGGATTCAGAGCTGTCCTCAAGACAGACTCCTCTAAACTCCAGTCCATAAAATCATTTGCATACAGTTTTAACTTTTTGGAATGCAATTTTGTATACGCATTAGGTGGCAATGACCTAATTTCAATGAATTTTGGCCCACACTTTACAGTGTTCATAATTATAAGTGTTATATGTCACAATCCTGTGTTTACAAAAATAGTTTTTAATTCCTCGTTTTCATTAATTTCTAAGATTTCAATTGTAGTATGCATCAACAGTGTTCACAATTACGAACGCTATAATATATCACAACTCTATGCCTGAAAAAGGTCATGACCTCCCCCTGCCATGAAATTTTCAAATATTTTCAAAGGACGTAACTCCAAGACGATAGAGGTGTTATATTTAAATATTTGATGTAATACATTGTGATGTATTTATACATCAATTTTAAGATTTCTTTAACATAATATGATTTTCAAGAAATGATTTTTTTATTTCAAATTTAAACATTTTTTTATTTCAAGGGCCTACCTCTGGAACTCCTATAGACACTGAATCCAATCGCATGTATGCAATATATCGCCTCTTTAAGTACTTGTATTATAAATTTGGGACTTCAACTTCCTGTAGTTACAGAGGAGATAATCACGAAATTTTCCTACCCTCATTTCTTGGAATATTTCATCAATTTTCGAACTTCAAGGAGCATTAACTCCAGACTACTCTGAATGTCTTCACCCAAATTTATCCAAGTGTTAGCATGACTACTTAGAAAGTTACTTACCAGCTTTCAGATTTTTTCAAACGCTTATAGTTACTGAGAAATATTTTAGTACCCAAATTTTTTAAGAAAGGGCAATAACTCTATACAAGTGGCGTCCAAAAACTCTATTTCTTGAGACTCACTTGCACACAAAAACAAAAGCTGATTCGATAGTTCATTGCGGAGTTATTCTCTGAATGACTTTGAACAGACGGATGGATTATTTCGTGATGATTTTTAACCCCAATTTTTTAAAGTCGGGGATAAAAAGGGCAGGATTACGTACGGTACTGAAAAAACTTGTTACACTCCACCACTGTATTGTGCCTATACCGTCAGAATATCTCGTCTCGGTTGTTTCTTTCATGTTTTGTCTTTTTCCTTTCACCTTTTTAGGAAAGTGATGGTGCCATTCGTTTTGATGTACTTCATTACTGACTTTCCTGTTATCTCCTTTTCAATAAATGCATTTGTATATATGTTTTTCACAGACCAATATGCAGTATTTTGGAGCAGAGAAAAGAAACATCAACTGAGGGTGCAATCAATATTTTGATTGTTTGATCCATACAATACCGATCAAGTAAACTAGTCTTCTAATACCGACAGACAAAATTTATGTAACAATATTCTATGTCAAATTTGAATCTTACCTTTTGGAAAATTATCAAATGCTTCACACATGTAAGTGACGACAAACTGCATAACAATGAACTGAGATATGTGCAAAAACGTTGAGATGTTTACATGTTGGCACAACACTTATTTTAAAGTTGTACATCAGTTTTTCCATTGTGAACAACGACCGTTTTACGATAACTTATTCCTGCACTGGTGGATAGCAAACTAATAATCTTCCTGTAAACGATATCAAAGAAAAATTATTTACGTCTGGACTTTTGTTGGAAGATGTAACACTCTGACATCTACTAACGTAGGATCTCGGTTATCGTGAAAAGGTCATAATAGGCGGCTCCAGAAAAAAGGCAAGAGGGGAGGTTCCCGGAGTTAGAAACCATCTTTTATAAGACAATTTTAAAAGGTAAAATATAGCTTAATCTCATTGCTATTCCATATCAAAAATACATTAATTATATAATAATTGAGCTGTCGGCATATCTAATTAGGCGGTGAGGACTACAGTTCAACTGAGTCTGGGTGGCCAAGTGGTTAAAGTGACTGACTCAAAGCAATTAGCCTTACCCGTCCGCCATGGGTTCAAGTCCTGTTAAACCAGCTTCAGTTGTTAAGGTTTCTAGATACATACTTAAGATTGGGTTTCCCCGGTCAGCTGGATAGCTGTCCGGAATTTCCTTCCCCAGTACGCCTTGTAGTTACAACATAACTGAAAACTTGCTTAAAGTAATGATAACCTCCAGCAACTCAACCCAACTACAGTGTAACTAGTCTGTATACTGGTTACACACAGATATTTGGTGAGACTATTTTAACAGAACCAAGTTTGTGCAGCAAATTTGAGCAAACTGCGGGTGGAATCCTAAAATCTACTTATTTTCAAAAGCTACACTCTGTTAAAATTACAATAACGGTGTAGAAATACACCACTTATCTTTAATATTATACAGTATTGACAAAGATATATGTTTTCAGCATTACAGTAGGCAGATTTATTTAATAATAATAGTAACATAAAGTCACAAGTTTGAACCTGTTTGGGGGAAGGGAGGGTACTGTTCTCCTGTCTCCTCAAATAACTCGGTCATCTTGTAATTCCTGTCGGCGTGAAAAACATACACTTGGTAAAAGACCATCGAATGATCAACCCTGAACAGTTTCCATTTAATTGTTCCCCATTCTATTTCCCATAGGATCCAGTATTAAGCTATGTTCGTCGATGGCGGCCATCAGAATTCCGATTCGCATTAAAACAAATCTGATAAAAGACAATCCAATAATCGATCAATTTATGTTTAATTGCCTCATCTGTTGCCATGAAGATCTTCAAACCCATTTCCTATAGAGTCCAATGTTAAACTATGTTCGTTCCGATCGGTATGAACAACACAAACTTGGTAAAACCAATATATCAGTAAAACCGGTATATCAAATTATAAATCCTGAACAGTTTAGTTAGTTTTAATAGTCTTAGCTGTTTCCAAGAAGATCTTTAAGCATTAAAAGTTAACTACATCTATGTTCGACAGTGGCAACCTATTTGGAATTCCGATCAGTAGGAAAAATGTAAAATTGATTAAAAAAAATCATCTAATGATTAATCATGGACAGTTTTGGTTTAACTGTCTCACCTTTTTCCAAGAAGAAGATATTTAAGCACATTTACCTTAGTGACCAAAGTTAAACTATGTTTATCTGTGACAGTCATCTTGGAATTCTGATCGACATTAAGAACACAAATCTTGTAAAAGACCATCCAATGGTCATTTACGAAAGTTTCAGTTTAAATGTCAGTTGTTTCCCAGAAGAGGATCTCTAAGTGGTTTCCCATAGGGTTCAATGCTAAACTATGTCTTGCGATGTAGCCGTCTTGGATTTCCAACTGGCACCAAAAACACAAAATTGGTTGAGGACCACTTAAGGATCACTCACATTATAAAACAATGCCATCAGTTGTTTAGTTTCTGACAAGAAGATCTCTGAAATTCTAGACAATCGAAACACATTATTGGCCCTAGCGGCCATGTTGAATTTCTGATCGACACCAATAAAAATGTACAGGACCATCTAATGTACATTCCTACCAAATGTGGTCCAATTTGGCTTGATGCTTTGGGAGAAGATTGAAATATCAAAAGCTAACATCAAATGACGACGCAAAGTAATGGCCTGTCTTCATGATTTTTTCTTCAGTATGGATCCTAATATTTTTCTTTCGCCTTCATCTCGGTTCTGGAAAATTTCCTCCTCCACCTAAAAATCAAATAATTCTTCCATTTTAGGTATTAACTGTAGTAGTATTGAACCTTAAACAGTCAATAGGTCCCTATAAAAATCCCAGTAAAAGAAGACTTCCTATAATGTCTTGATTTGTCGAATACCAAGCAAACCAATCAAGGACAATGCCACATATATCTAACATAATAAATGGTAATACATATGTACATTTAAAACTCTGAAGTGAAATGGGAATACTGAAGTGCGATGGTCATGCTAATTAATGCACAATTATTTTGCTACACCGTGATGGATGACGAACGAAAAACCGATTGTAGTGTAACAAATGCTAAAAGGGAATGGTTGACACTAAAGTGAGATGGTCATAAACGGGAAGAAAATATGTGTTAACAACGTTGGTACCTTATAACGTTAAAATACATTGTGGAACATAGTCATGATAATGGAATAGCAACAGGAGAATGACTGCCCTAATGAAGACCTTATTCTAACAAAAGAATTTAAGATAAACTGGGTCTGATATGTTTTGAGAAATTCCATTTCCTCTTAAACTGTACTTTTTCATTCGGCTAAAAAATTAGCTGATCAAAACGTCTCTTCAGAAACAATCTACAAGATGCACGTTTTGAAATAAAATGCGTTTCCTCAAAATAAGTCGCACTCCGTAAGATGATTCTTAATTTGACAACTAAATCCCATTTGTTTCGGAGAAATTGTTTTGTTTCAAGCTATCAGTTTCCTTTTTTCCATTCATATCGCTAAACATTTAACCAAAAGAACACACTTTTACAAAAAGTACCTTTTGTAAGAAAATGGAATTTCTCAAAACAAATCAGTCTCCTACACCAATAAAAATTAAATGCCAGGAAAAACCGAAAGTGGAGTATAGCCAAATACAAACGACCATCGTACTTTAGCACGACCATTTGACATTGGGGTCCCATCACACTTTAGAGTCTCACACCTTTTTAAAGTTTCATCAACCTCTACCATCTTTCCTCCCGTACCCCGTCCATCTTTCCCTGTGTATCCCTTCATTTGTATTTCGACAACCCTGTCCCTCGGTAAGTAAAAATGTAGACCCTCATACAAATCAAACGGAGATCCCACCAACAAAATGCAGCTCATTTGCGCTTGGGTTGATTCTTTTACAGGTATCGACTTTAAGTAAAAACTTCGACTTGATTTATACTTTCTTACAGTCCGTTTATTGGTTTATCTAGAAATAATTTGTCAAATCTATACAGATTCCGATTCTGTTAAAACGGGGCTAAAGATATATGCATAGAATTAAATATCAACACGAAGCCTAGGTCAAAATCACATTTGTTGACTATAGTGAAGACCTGTCCTAACATAACATTAAGTTAACTTAAAGCAGTCGAAATCTCTGGTCAAAATCTCTGCTCTAGGAAAAAGAAGCAGAGATTTGA
>JAOXYI010405239.1:0-16126 GCA_028566495.1 Lithophaga antillarum
AAGTTTCTTATTTCAAGCTGATCAGCCATCCCAATAAAAAATCCAAGATGGTTGCCAATGTAGGACAAAGTTTAACATAGAAACCTATGGGAAAAACATTCAAAGATCATCTTGTCAGTAACCATGAGGCCAATGGAACTACAGCTTTGTAAAAATGTACCTTGAATGGTCCTCTACCAAGTTTATAATTTTCATGCTGATTGAAAAATCAAGATGGCTACCAATGAAAGACATAGTTTAACATAGGACCCTAGGGAAAACATCAAAGATTTTCTAACAAACTACATGACCAATAACTGTAACTGTGTAAGAATGTTTCTTGAATGGTTCTCTACTAGGTCTGCAATTTTCATGCTGATTGCAAATCCAAGATGGCCACCACTGCAGGACATAGAACCTTGTGGGAACATGCAAAGATCTTCTTTTCAGAAAAAAACAGAGACTTTTAATCCAGAACTATTTATGAATGATCATTGGATGGCTCTTTACCAATTTAATTGTAATTTTTGTGTTAATTGGAAATCCAAGATGGCTGCCACTATGGGACATTGTTTCACATAGGACCTTATGGGAAAAAATTCTGTGGTCTTCTAACAAACAAGAAAGATAATTAAACCAAACCTGTTCATGAATTGTCATTAGATGTTCCTCTAACAGGTTTACAATTTTTGTGCCAATTGGAAATCAAAGATAGCTGCCACCACAGGTCATCGTTAAACATAGAACCATATAGAAAAACATTCAAAGATCTTCTAAGAAACAACAAAAACACTTTAGCAAAACTGTTTATCAATGTTTCTTGGATTGTGTTCTTCCAAATTTGTAATCAGGATGGCCAACACTGTGGGACATATTTTAACATAGAGCTCTGCTGGAAAACATTTAGTGGTATTCTTCTCAGAACCAAAAGAGACAACTGAACTAAAGCTGTCGATGATTGATCATTGCCTCAAATTTTGTGAATGGATATTGGATAATGCTTTGTCAAAACTGTAATTTTTGTGTCGATTAGAGATAAAAAATTGCTGCCACTGAAGGACATAGTTTAACATAAGATTCTTGGGGAAAACATTCACAGATTTTCTTCTCAGGAACAAAAGAGACAACAAAGCTGAAGCTGTCCATGATTGATCATTACCACAAAGCTTCAGGATTGCAAATTTTTCATGGGGCTGTTCAGGAAATTTGATTAAGAGGCATATTTTTAAGTTTTGGATAATAGGTAAAGTTATAATCAGGTGAGCGATACAGGCTCACATGAACTCTTGTATTCTTTCAACTCACACCACTGAATGGACTTGTTAGGAATGTTCCAGTTAAAGTCATGACTAGTATTTTACCTTTTAGAAGGATAAGCTATCCAATATGGCCACTACAGGTAATACTGGTCTCTTATTAGCTTAAATTTGAAAAATAGTGTCATAAATGCCTATGATGATTGAACTGATTCTTATCAGTTCTGTACAAGATTCTGATCAAGTGGTGATCGTTTTTTGAGTTGTGAGAAATCTAAGATGGACACCACAGCAGACCTTGGGTTTGTATTGACAATAGGTTTAAAGACTTAATTGGAAACCATCCAGCCATTTAAATAAAACGGACTGATACTTTTGAGTTGCTGTACTATTGTTATCATTTTATGGGTCAACTAGAAATCCTAGAGCACCACAACTGCAGTCCTTGGTTTAAGGGTTTAATACAGGTGTATATGTATATATATGGGGACTAGGTTTACCAGTGTTACAGAAACCAATGAACTGATACTTGTTAGAAATGTTTTCTCCAATATCCTTACCATGTATTATTACTTTTAATGTAATCAACCCATCAATCAAGATTGCCACCACAAAGGCCATAGGTTCATTCAAGTAATAGTTTTAAAAATCATTGCCACAAAGTTGACTGAGCTGAAGCTTTCAGAAATGTTACTTACGAGATCTTGGCAAAGTGTCTCTCATTTTTTGAATAACAGGAAGTTTGAAATGACTATGCTACCAATGTCCTTAGTTTATTATAGATTTATATGGAAATAAATGGTTCTGAACATCTAGCCATCCTTAGTCTAACACAGATTTCAAACACGTGGATTTGGAAATCTTTTTGTCAAAAACAACTGAGCTGATGGAACCGAAACTAAACGTTTTCTTGTCCTGACCATGTGCTATTACTTTCTGGAGAGATAGAAATTCAAAATGGCTGCTACTAAACCTCTTAGTGTACCATAGACGTATATGGCAATAATAGGTATGAAAATCTGGTTATGGTGGTCCTAAATCTAACATAAGTACAGAATTGAGATATATAGATAAAAAAATCTTGTCATAAACAATTGAGCTCATTGAAACAAAATTGCCAAAAAATCCTTGTAAGATCCTGACCAGATGCTTGTACCTTTTTGAGAGATTTGAAATTCAAGATGATTGCTATCGATGTCCTTAATCTGTCACAGATCAATATGTCAATAAATAGGTTGGAAAATATTGCAGCCATGGTTCTACATGTTTTAAGTGTGGAATATACTGGTCTAAATTTTCTTTGAAAAAAATCACTGAACTGTCTGAATCTTTACATCACAAAATGGTTAGGGATAACTCTGTATAAAGTTTG
This sequence comes from Lithophaga antillarum, assembly GCA_028566495.1. NCBI lineage: Eukaryota > Metazoa > Mollusca > Bivalvia > Mytilida > Mytilidae > Lithophaga > Lithophaga antillarum. The sequence continues at coordinate 2,608 of JAOXYI010405239.1, forward strand.
CAGGTTTTGCTGCCTCCTATAAATTTAAGATGGCTGCCCGGGATATTTCAACTGTTCACTCTACAGATTTGAAATTATCATGCCAATAAGAAATCCACAGTTTTTATAAAATGATTATTGTTCAATCATGTAAGTGATACAAGCTCCGGCGAGTCTTTGTTTGGTCATGTTGGCCAGCTTGGATCCTAAATATAGGTATGGTTCCAATAATTATTATACCGAACTTTATCTAATTTGGGAACAGATTTTTAGTTATATTTTCGTAATTGAAGAATATCAGCAAAAATTTGATTTCACAGGGAAAAAATCTGGAAAATACATTCAACATCTCATTATCATGCAGACACATTTCAACTCTAAGCCAGTTCACTGTTAAGTGATATTTTTTTTATCAAACTTGCAATAGTTCATATATCAGACCGTGCCATGGAATACAATTTTGTATGCTAAGCACACTGACTGTTAGATCATGGAGGAGATTCTACACTTATGTGAAATGTCTGTTTTACATACCAAACCAAAGAAACATGTAGGGTTTGTTTTATAGAGTTGCAAAATGTTTCTTTTACACTCAAACTTTTGAAAATATATAATGTCTGACAAAAGGTAAATATCCATTTGTCACCAGGGGTCAGTGCATGTCGAGATAAGCAGTGTTCGAAATAAGAGGTCGTCCGTTCGTCAAAACCAACATTTAATTGGGACTACCAGAAATCGAATCCAGGTCGTCCTGCTGACAACCGAAGATTTTGTTTGTTCAAGAAATATTTCTACATGTAGGGCAACCTAAATCCAGTTCGGGCAAAACTAATTTGTTCAGGTAGGTTGTCCAACTGACATCATGTAATTGGTTTGCATTTCAAATACTAGATAAGGGGAACTAATTCAGTATGCACAACCCTTAGGACAGGGGGTCAGTCTGTCGCTAGACTTAAAGTGTCGACAGGCACAGTTATAAAGCAGGAAAGTTTAACAATTTAATGTAACAATTAATTTTAAAATGCGAAAACAATAATATGAAATGCACTATTAAAGTTCAAATTTCACAGTGAAAGTCCAAATCAGTTATTCTTCTTCTTGCGGTTAAAGTCCAACTTCACTAAATTCCAAATGTTCCAAAAGTCCAAATAATGTTAATTTCAAAAATAAGTCCAAATCACAGAAAGCCCAGATATTCGAATTTTTAGATCGAGTCCTTTTGAGTTGATTAACTTCATTATATTGTCGGGTCTTAGAAAGGTGGAATCAGAAGTCACTGTGCCTTTTAGGTTTTGGAGTAGTGGCAGACTATGGTTCAGTCCTGTTTAGCTGACGTCTTCCATCGCCGTCTATGGCAGTGTGTTGTTTTTCTGTTCCAGCTACACTTCGACTGCTTAGTTACTTCAGTACGGCATATTTATATCAAATTCTGGAAACAACTCAAAATGACACCTGAAGCCGATTAAAAGATTAAAATTAATTTGAGTAAAATTCTAACTTTGAATTTGATCACAATATACCAAAATGCCAAAAATAAATAATCTGAATAGTGTCCATTAATAAAGGATTATAATTAAATGACGTCTAAATAATTTTGGAGATGAAAAAATGCTCAAGCTAATTAGTGACAAATAACTCGAATAACAAAAAATACCTGAGAATTAATTGACATTATTGCATAATGAGGATTTAAAAATTAACAAAATTATTATTGAGATTAAACTTAAATAACTTTAGAAAATATTTTTGATAAATATTGACAACAAAAATTTAATCAAAATAAAAACTATAACTGTAAAATATTGGCTATACAAAATTTTAAGATTCATAAAAATGAAAAAAAAACCCCAAAAAAACCTGATAATGCCCCTTTGACATATCCCCCCTGCTCGAATATGGTTGTCCTCGAACATAAGAACAATACCACTAATTATAATAATACATAATGTACATATACCACGTGACAGTATTTACAGAAACTATGCAACAATCAACCTGTTATACCGAAAAAAATTTGTAAAATGTATGAGCTCATTTGTTTGGAAAAAAATCCTTTTTAAAAATAACTAGTTTGCATTAATGAAAAAGAATTTGAAAGCACTTGTATGAGTTGATCAGGCTTATTCAAGTGCCTTTAGAATAAAGTGAGTGATCAGCCCAGCATCTATTCCTTGGGTAACCAAAATTGTTTTGTTTCATGAATAAATGTGTCTAAAACTTAGTTTGATAACAAAGACAGTTGTACACTACCAATAAAATAGTAATAACAAACAAAAAAAAACCCTAATCATGGGAAACAAATACAATAACATGTCAAACACATTATATATACAATACCGGTATACAGAAAAATTCAATAATGCACTAGCAAAAAGTAATACCCCATTGTGGAACATCAATTTCCTGATTGTACTGATACTGCAGAGTATGGATTAAGAAATATAATGCTCCATTTGAAACTTCCTTCAATGATACCCATTCTGGTGGGATACTTGGGTTTTTGAACCCCATTAAATATTGCTGAGTTCCATTTTTGTTATAGTAGCACCCAACTGGCATAAAGGTTTATTCCAAAGTTTCTGTTTGTTTTAAGATTTCTATATCTTGTTCATCCAACATTGTTTTGTACGCTTTCTTACTGTCAATTATGAATGTCCGTGCATAGTCTTTGGCTATTGTCATTGGCTGCCATTTACTATTTCGTCCTGATTCGATTAAGAAGTAAGCCCTCTGCTTGATGAAATGGTCTGATAATATTGTTTCTCTGACACTTTCTTTGGTACACATCACCTTTGAAGAAGTTTGGCATAGTTTGCGTTCCTACATCTGACAGTCTATTTTGAAATTTTACGACATTTATTGTGGCATCTGGTTTTGTGAAAAATTTGTGTTTTCGATCTTGAAGAGGTCTCTTTCGCTTTTTTCCACTCGTTGTACGATTTGCATGAAATTCCCGAACTAACCTTGAGGGTATCTTACAGGCAAAGTACCAATCTGTTTTTTCTGGATTTTTCACTGAATTTAACTTTGTAATATAATGTACCGTTTCCTCTTGCTGATGCCACTACTGATTCAATATTACTTTCTTTTAATGGTTTGCAGTCTCCATTCTTGCAGTCTTAACAACTAGGTTTGTTATCCTTTACAGATGGATTGTTTAATTTCGCTTGTAAATTTCCCACTTTAGTTTTGTTCACATTTCTTGGAGATGGTGGTGTATTTGTTACCCTTTAGTGACCATCATTTTTTGTATTTGGTGATAATTCTCTGTCTTGTAGATTCACAGTTCTTGATGGTCCATTCCCTGTATTTCTCCTTTCAACATGATTTTGTTGTTGATGTTGTTCTCTTTGTGGAGCACTATCATCTACATCTTGGATTTCATCTGGGTCAAGTTTTGAATCATCCTCAAGATCATCTGGAATGTTTGTTGGTCGGTCCTTTGGATCATAGTATGGTTTGAGTCTCTGAGCATTGACAAGTGATTTGACTTCATTGTGGTTTCGCAGTGACGTAGCTTAAATGTGTGGTTCGGTCCAATTTGTGATATGTAATAAGGTCCTACCCATTTCCGATGCAATTTCGAGGCTTTTCCAACCCGTACCTTGGAACAATATAACCATACCCGTTGTGCAAGTATGAAATTAGGAATTTTGCAGTTCTTATCATACTGTTTCTTGTGCTTCTTCGATGTTCTTTGCAGCGATCTTCCTTGTTATATCCAGATTTTGCAGTATTCTTCCTCAAAATATTTGATGTTCTTGTGCTAGACGTGTTTTCTGTAGGTATGAGCAAAATATCTATCAGTAAAGTCATTTCTCGTCCATAAAGCAAGAAGAAAGGTGAAAAGTCGGTGGATTGAATGACTGGAAAAAAGTCGCACGGTATGCCATCATAATGCCAAGTAACAAATCTATCCAATCATCCTGTTGATCCTGTGTATATACGGAGAGCCTGAATAATTACTGAGTTCATTTGTTCCACTGAGCCATTTGTTTTTGGATGATATAAACCTGTCCTAGTGATATTGAAAATTTCGTATAAAGCTTTTACAAGATTTGACATGAAAGGTTTCCCACCGTCTGAGGTGAGAATCCTCGGTGATCCGTAATGCGCTATGATCTCCTTATACAACACAGCTGCGACCTCAGAAGCTTTTTGTATCCGTAATACTTTAATTTACACTTGATCCATTCTGGAAAAGATTCTTTAATTATACAACCTCGTTTGAGGACAGAATGGCCACTTCCTAATGTAAGGGAAGGATATTTTGAAATCGTATTATTTCCGAATACACTGTATATTGAGAAGAAACAGACAAACAAATCCAATATACTGACGGGGGATAATTTTGTGAACTATTGTTGTTTCATCTTAGAGAACCACAGTAATCCCCATATGGTCTTATATTCATCTGGTAACCAGAAATCCAGTTTTTTGGGGAACATTTGCAGCAAATCCGCCATAGTGTAAATAGGTCTATGGAAAGGCCTCACACCATTTTGAATAACTATCGACCACTAATAAAAGGTGCTTGTACTTACCCTTGGTTGTAGGCAATCCACCGAGAATTTCGTTGTGCTATCGGTTAAATATATCAGGAGTTGCTTGCGGTTGTAGCGGAGGCGGTTTTTTATGGAAGGCACGTTTTGACTGCTGCATACATAGCTGTTTATGTCATTATACATTGACGGCCAATAATACTTATTGCGAAGGGCTTCATACATCCACTAAAATCGTTGATGTCCACCACCTGCAATACAATGATGATAGGATCAAAGTAAATCATCACATGGAATCTTGGGCACAGCAATTTATTTGACTAGCCGTTCATTGTTCGGAAGTCTCTTATAACGCTTTGGGTAGCAGTGTTTTAAAATTCCATCTTTAATCTCAAAGTTGTACGATTCTTCAACGACAGATCTTACCAGCGCTGGATCCTGTGTTGCTTGTCCAGACTGCTTGTATTTAACATTTTCAAAGTCACGACACTTCTATTGTCCAGATGCAAGGTCAGGCAATTCAATGTCAACATCTTTATCATTTTGCAAGCTAGATATCACTGATTCAGTTGTTTCTCCTTTGTAAATCAAAGTTCGTTCTGTGTATTCTTTCCTCCTATCACTTGAATTGATAGTGTACAAATGTTCACTTAAGTCACTGCAGTTGTGTGCAATAGTATTGGCATGTTTTTGTCTGGAAGGACAGTCGGCTGGGTTTCGATGTCCTGCACGATGTTGTATCTTAAAATTGTAGCCTTGTAAAAGTAGGCTCCATCTACCAAGTCTTACCTGATAATATTTGATTTTCTAAAGATATTTTACGGAAACATTGTCAGTGAACACAGTAAATTCCTGATTTGATAAATAATGACGAAAATGCTGAATTTCTTCTACAAGTGCTAAAGCCTCCTGTTGGTTATGTACCATTTCAGTTCAGATCCTCTAAGCTGTCTACCACCATAAGCAATAACATGTTCTAATCCACCTTGAATTTGGCTGAGAATGTATCCATTTGAGTATTCTTATGAATCGATTGTCAAGATAAAAGGTTGTTCTAGCTTTAGAAATGTCAGAAATGGTGCAGAGGTTAAACGATCTTTGAGAGTACCAAATGAATTTTGGCAGGCAGGGGTCCAATGAAATCGGATTTTTTTTAACAAGTTGGTCAGTGGAGCTGCTATGTGCGCATAGTCCTTCACAAATTTCCTGTAATAATTCGCCATTCCTAAGAAACTCTTTACATGTTTTACAGTAGTTGTTTGTTTAAAACTTCGGACATGATTAAAACGAATTCCATCCTTTGATATAATATATCTCAAATATTTTACGGTCCTTGTGGCGAATTTACATTTGTCAGGATTGATGTGAAGATGGTGTAAATGTTCCTCAAAATTCGTGGAAAATATAAGAATGTCATCTATGTAAACTAAGGCGATTTTGAAGTTTAGGCCTTTTAGCACTTTTGTCATTAGGCACTGAAATGTCATTGGAGAATTCATTATTCCAAATGAGAGACGGTCAAATCGTAAACTCCTTTGTGTGTGATGAAAGAACTCTTGTGTTTGGTTGCAGTATCAAGCGGAACCTGGCAGAATCCGGATCTTAAGTCCAGCGTTGAATAAATTTCTCCATTTGAATCCTCCAAAGTGTCAAACACTTCAAACATATGCGGAATAAGAAATGACATAGGTTCAGTTATGCGGTTCAAGGCTCGGAAGTCCACGCAAAATCTAAATTCGTTGTTCTTCTTGACCACTACTATGGGACTGTGCCAAGGGGATGTTGATTCCTCAATTATTCCATTTTTCTCCATTTCTTTAAGTTGTTTCTCCAGCTCTGATCGCATTTTGAATGTTTGTCTGTATGGTGCCGAACTTACAGGCTTAGCGCCAATAGTATGAATTGTGTGGTAATGCATGTCAGTTTGTCCTAATTCGCTTAAATCCTTTGCAAAAATATCTCTGTTCTGAATTAGAAAGTTGAGAAGTTGACGTTTTTGGTTGTCCGAAAGTTCACTGTAGTCCAAATTTAATCCTAGATCGGAAATTTTATCACTGTTTTTAGAAGCACTATTTCCTGAAACACTGTAAACTGGTATAGAATTTGTCTCTGCAAAGTTTTGAATATTATCCGAAATTGTTGGTTCTGCTTTGGCAATTCTGGTCTTTGATGGTATGAAAACTGTTGAATTTGTAGGATTTAAGAGTCTGTATGATGCAACACCTTGACTGATTGTCGACAGGGTTTTCCTCCAGCTAACTGGTAATCCTTTGCTAAGTTCACTTTTGATTCTAACATTACAGTTGTTCCAGGTTTGAATTTATCAACCACTACAGAAATGATCATTTTACAATGAGGCGGAACTATTGTCTGCGTTATTGTCTCTGCAGCTACAATTGGCATATTCGTGTCCACATATGTTGGAACTGTGACATAGTTAATGTTCCTGTAAGATTCACTGCTGGTTTTGTTGATCTTCATTTCTGGAATTGTCATTCCCAAAATCTGTTTTCACATTAAAAGCACTAAGAAAATCAAGTCCTAGAATAATTTTCGCATGAATAGTTTAAACAATCCTGAATTTCTGTTGAATTCTACGGTTTCCAAAAGTAAGGTCCAAAATAGTTTCACCTAAAATTGGATGAATTTCTCCACAAACATCTGCTCCCATAAGAACTGTTGATTTCTGGATGTTTGCATTCGGATTCACTCGATTAAGTAGATATTTGCTTATATAACTGATTGAAGCACCATTGTCCACAAGACATTTACAGTCTGATTTTCGACCTGAAGATTTATGAAGTTCCTTTCCAATGTTGTGAATTCAATGTCAGGCTGCTTGTCTATGATAGTTGACAGTCTCGCGCATCGAGTCTTCTTGCAGCACCATCCATTTTTGTTTAGTGTTGAGGCCATGATTTTGTATCTTTGGAGATTAGACTCTGAAACTGAATTATAATTGTAGTAGGTGCTCTCGCAAAAAGGTAGAAAATGAATTCAATCATTTGTTGATACTACCTGTCTTCTGCAAAAAATATTTCACTCAACTAACAAAATTTTCTACTAAATGGAAAGTTTTTAAAAAGTTTATTAACTAGAACACAAGTTTCACGATTAGACCTAGTCACTCAGTTCTTAACAATAGATAAAATAAATATGAAGTACTTTTGTTTTCAGTTCTGCAGTGTTCTTCTGACTGCTAAGTTGTTCTGTTGTTGGTTTAATCAGTTTCCTGTTTCCTCCTTTTTCAAGTCCCTTGTTTTGACAGATGAATTTAGAGCCAACAAATTTTGAAAATTTTGAATTTGCTACGTTCCTGCCAATAACTACCACTATACCACAAAAACTTAAATTATGCCGGGGTTCTCCACCATATCTGTCACCAGGGGTCAGTGCATGTCGAGATAAGGGGGGCTGACTCAGTATGCACAACCCTAGGGACAGGGGGTCAGTGTATCGCTAGACTTAAAGTGTCTGCAGGCACAGTTATAAAGCAAGAAAGTTTAACAATTTAATGTAACAAATTAATTTTAAAATGCCCAAACAATAAATAAAGTGCAAAATAATAATATGATAGAGTGAGAAGTTCTCAAGTCAAATATCCATACGACTAGATAAAACCGTTATCAACAAAGGACCAAACACAAACACACACGAAAAACACAGACACAACATCGAAAACTAAAGCTAGGACAATACGAACTCCCATAAAAACAAAAACCGAGAATGATGTCAGGTGCCCCGTGAGGGTAAGCACATCCTGCTTCATTAGTGACACCCGTCGTATTGCCCAGTATACAAAAGCCCGTAATAAGTCGTAAATCAGGTAAGGAGAACGGATTATGATTATGTTGCTAGGAACATGTCCATAATTATCTGTGATAAAATGCACTATTGAAGTCCAAAATTTCATAATGAACGTCCAAATCAGTTATTCTTCTTCTCGCGGTTGTTGAAGTCCAACTTCACTAAATTCCAAATGTTCCAAAAGTCCAAGTAATATTAATTTCAAAAATAAGTCCAAATCAAAGAAAGTCCAGATATTCGAATTTTTTTAGATCGAGTCCTTTTAGGTTGATTCACTTCATTAGATTGTCGGGTCTTAGAATGGTGGAATCAGAAGTCACCGTGCTTTTAGGTTTTGGAGCAGTGACGGACTATGGTTCAGTCCTGTTTAGCTTACGTCTTCCTTCACCTTCTGTGTGTTGTTTTTCTGTTCCAGCTACACTTCGACTGCTTAGTTAATTCGGTAGAGCATATTTATATCAAATTCTGACAACAACTCAATATCAAAATGAAACCTGAAGCTGATTAAAAGATTAAAATTAACTTGAGTAAAATTTTAACTTTAAATTTGATAAAAAATGTCAAAAGTAAAGAATCTGAATAGTGTCGATTAAATTAACTGAATAAAGGGATTATAATTAAATGACATATGTCTAAATAATTTTTGAAATGAAAAAAATGCTCAAGCTAATTATAGTGACAAATAACTCAAATAACAAAATTTACCCGAGAATAAATTAAGATTATTGCATGAAGCGGATTTAAAAATTAAAAAAATTATAATTGAGATTAAACTTAAATAACTTTAGAAAATATTTCTGTTAATATTGAGAGCAAAAATTTAATCAAAATGAAATATATTACTGTTAAATATTGGCTACACAAAATTTTAAGATACATAAAGATGAAAAAAGAACAAACTTGAGAAATATGCCCCTATGGCACGTTATTCATTTTAAGGTACTAGTAAACAAATTTTATTGACTGTTTCTTGTATATCAAATGAATCAAATTTCTTAAAACTAAGCCTAACTACAACATCTCTTGTACACCAACCTAATAAATTCGTGATATGTGACATATGCATCAAACCTGGTGACCTTGTCTCTTGTACATTAATACTTAACCTCAACACATAAAATAAGAAAAAAAAAAACTTGTACATACCCCAGTTTATATAAGCTGTCTTCTGAATAGCAAACTTGACAAACTTGTTGAATGTATCTTGTACATTGAACTTTATTGATCTTTATCGGTCTTATCAAATGCGTCACGAACATCAAACTTAAACTTTATCGAAATTATCAAATGTATCCTGAATATTACTTGTTAATATTCAGCGGCAAAAGTAGACAAAGTCAGATGTATCTTCAGCATCACAAGTAGACAAAGTCTGATATATCCTCAGCATCACAAGCAGACAAAGTCCAATGTATCTTCAGCGTCAAAAGTAGACAAAGTCTGGTGTATCTTCAATGTCAAAAGTAGACAAAGTCTGATTCATCATCAGCATCGAAAGTAGACAAACTCGTTATATTCTGTATATCATATTTGAACAAACTTATCAAATTTGTTTATTAAATTTAAACGAACTCTTCAAACATGTCATGTATATCAAACTTAAGTGTGTCAAATGTATCTTCTTCATCAAACATGGACAACCTTGTTAAATATATTTCGTATAGAAAACCTACCAGTAACAGTAACTTTTCAAATGTAACTTGTGTCTCAAAACAACAGCAAACTTTGTCCATTGTATCCTGTACACAAAACTTGAACATTCTTGTCAAATGCATTCTGTAAAATAAAACTTCAACACTCTTATCACATGTGTCGTGTATGTCAAACAACTAGTCAAATGTTTCATGTACATCTAAGTCAGATATTTCTTGTATATAAAACTTAAAACTGCCGGTGTTGTCAACGGTACATTAAATGTAAACAATCCTGGCTAAAGTTGCTTGTACCTGTATGTCACACTTGAAGAAACTTCTCAAACATTTCTTGTGTATCAAACGAATAAACTTGCCACCTTTTTGTTGTACATCGAAAGTGAACAACTTTGTCAAAATGTATCTTATACAATATATATACATTGTCGGCAAATATAAATGTATTTGTACGAGCTTTAGAAACAAGAAAATCGAGCATATGCTCCTGACGATGTCATAGATGTTTAAAATTTGTCAAATTTACAGCAAGAAATAGGCAGAAACAAGTAGCATTTCATTAGGTCGAAGTTTGCGCTGGGTGTCCTCTTTGTAGTCCGTGTTCCGCCAATAATTTGTCTATTACCTTCCACCCTACACTGGAGCAGTGTACGAGGAGACTATATTCGTATAGTACACAGATACAGTGTACACCTTTATTTGTGTAGAACAAATGGCGAATGCAGGATCAATTAGATTTAAACAAACTTTTCGAATGTCTTGTACATCAAACCAAACATGATCTTCAAATATAATTTGTAAATCAAATCTGGCTAGACTTGTCAAATGTCACTTGTAGATAAACTTGAACTAACTGGTTAAATGTACATCTAACTTAGCAAATTTGTCAAATGTACCTATTACATCAAACTTAAACCTTTTTCCTCAATTCCGGTCAATCCAACATTTAATATGACCGCTATATAATATCAGGGATAGTGGCTTCTAACTGCCAACATTTTACAAGCAATATCATGTTCTAAACCATTTGGCAGATTGGGCTGAAAATTTACCGAATGATACCGGTTTATAGGTTGTCCTCTTTCAAATTTCATTTTGCATCAATTCAACGTACAGTACATCCAATACACAGCATAATGGTTTCGGACTGGCCGAAATTTACCAGTCTTTTTACCAGAAACCGCAGGCTAGATTGAGCCGTAACTTCAGTCTATTCAATCATTAAACTGTACATTTACAAATGCTTACCGTTAATTTAGTTCGTGAATTAAATGTCAGTTTTATATCGGAAGTATATTCAAAGTTTAATTACAGTAAAATTGAAGTAAACCACAATACATTCCAAGCTGAACGAAAAATTGTCGTAAACTTCAAATAAAATCAATAGTAAATGCAGCGTAAATTTTCAGCTTCAAATTTACACAAAACTTAGTTACATTAAATTCACTGTTTCATGCTATGTGTTCAAAATACGAAAGCAGTTCTCTTTTCTTCAAAAATATTGACCTGAATTTGTCTCACGTCCCGTCATATATAGGAAGATAACCACTTCCCCTCCTCGCGATTATGTATGTTCTATAAAATTTTAAAGTCAATAAAGCCGATAGGCTGGTCCCCCCTTGAGACATACCAAAAATACCATTGCAGTATCATTTCCGATTTCCCTTTCTGGATACTTGAAGACAAGTATCATTCTTCACTTGAATTATTGCTGGTTGGAAATGTTTACCTTAGGGGACAGTAATGAGTGATTCCAAGTGAGCTTTTGCCATCACTTGGCGTCCGTCGTCTGTCGTCCCCCGTTAACTTTTTCAAAAATCTCCTCCTCTGAAACCACTGGGCCAATTGGAACCAAACATAGCCACAATCATTCGTCGGATGTCTAGTTTCAAAATTATATCCAATTTTCCCACCGACCAACCGGCATGGCCGCTGTTACCAAAAATAGAACGTAGGGGTAAATTCAACGAAAAATTCAATTAAAAATCCTGAAAACTCCTGTATAGGTAAATGGCTGCCAAACTTTGGGTAAATGATATATTAATGATCTCCTTTAAGAATTATGGTTGATGAACCCAACCGGCATCAAACATGGCCACAACCCTTACGAAAATTTAACAAAAAATTCAATAAAAAAAATTATGAAAAACCCTGTAAAGAACCAACATCGATTATACGTTCATGCTCATAGTCAGTATCTAACGGATTATCTTTCTTCAAGCGAGAATATTCTTAGTCTGAGACTAAGATGTTTAACGATGCTAAATTCTGCAATCAAAATAAATGCCTGTCCGTAAGCCTGACAGTGGTAAAGTATCAGAAATTTTTTTAAAGATGGATTTACTAAATGTAGACAAATATGAATTCACTCACACCGATATCGCTTCACCTTTTGACTAAATGTAGACAATATGAAATCATTCAGACCGATATCGCTTTACATTTATGCTGAATGTAACTTGTAACTACCAAAACTGTGCACATTAATTTTGCAGGTATTTGGTATATTCTCGATTGTTTTAGGTCATAAAATGGGTTTATCAGGGTCTTATAACCAGAGACATATAACACAATTGTATTATGTCTCTGGTTATAAAATATTAACAGACGCTGGCAGTAAAATTTAAAATTCCATTTCTGAAATGACATTCTTCCAAACGAGGTTGCAAAGCACGTCATTACTGATGCGGTATACTGAAACGACTAGGATTGCCATTTGTGACTGGGAAGAATATATATATATATATATATCTTTCTATACTTCAGATCAGACTGTGCAACCATCACCAAATCGACGGACGTAGAGTTGGAGATTGCGTTTATGGTAGAGAAGGTGTAACAAAACATGGCAAACTTTCAGCGTGAGGGTAGTGAGTGGACGTTCGGGCACATTGAAAATCTAGAGATTCATCTGAACAAGTTCAAACCGCTTGCAGGGAGTTCGTACATACCACTCCCACAGCAACTCGCACGAAAGAAGGCGATAGTCAACGTGAAGAACGACGATCAAGAATGCTTTCGCTGGGTTGTTCTCTCAGCTCTGCGTCATGAGGATATCGACAACAACCATCCTGACTGAGCGAATCAGTACGAGAAGTGGGCTGATGAGCTCAAGTTCGGTGGCATTGAGTTCCCAGTGTCACTCAAGGCGATCGATAGGTTTGAGACACTGAACGGTGACATCAAGGTCAACGTGTTCGGTTACGACATTAAAAAGAAGGATGGGACGAAGGCGAACTGGAAGTGTACCCCCTGGGGATATCAATGAACACGGGGACAAGGCACGTAGATCTTTTATTTATAAGCAACGATGAAAAACAAAACTACTGCTTGGTGAATAGCTTGTCGCGACTCGACTTCTCAAGTGACGAGTCATAAGGAGGCAGCATACTTTTGCCGCAGGTGCTTGAGTCACTTTACCAGACGGGACATTTTAGACGAGCACCTTGAGTACTGCAGCCAGACGAAGCCGGTAAAGATCGAGCTACCAGAAGAAGGGACTTTCGTAAGATTCAACAATCACAGACGCTCGATGAGGGCCATTTATGCGGACTTTGAATACTTCGTACAGAAGATCGATAT